>CANYBF012613848.1:0-11894 GCA_948192965.1 Dalechampia spathulata | reverse complement strand
ATTTTTATATTTATTTTTGATAAGTTTTAAAAAGTAATATTTAAATTGAAAAATTTTAATAAAAATATAAAATAATACACTAATTACAATTAATAAATTTATTTTATGCAATAATTTATATTAAATAAAAATTTATTTTATTAATTATATTTATTAGATTAATTTTTATATTTATTTTTGATAAATTTTAAAAAGTAATTAATGATAAATTGATTGTATTTATCTTTAAATAAAATTTAATAATTAATAAATATAAATAAAATTAGTAATTTTTGACAAATAGAAATGAAATTAGTAGTATTTATATTTGAATAAAATTAGTTGTTTTTAACTTTAAATAAAATTTAGATGCTAATAAATACAAATAAAATGAGTAGTATTTATCTTTAAATTATGCATTAATTTACATTTTTATTTTATTAATTTTAATAATGATATAATTATTTAATATTATATTAATTAATATTAAGGTATTGGTAAGGGAATCATGAAGTTCCCTGAAAAGCTAAAGGCAATGGCGGTGGAAGAAGACTCATTTTCCCCAGTGGTAACAGTGAATGCTACAATCGTAGATCTCAGAAAGGTGCTAAATAGAAAAGAGAGGGTACCCTCTAAAGCTTTCCCCAAGCATAGATGGATACCAAAGAATTTTGATGAAAGAACTAAAGACAAGATTAGGTAGTTAGAAGACCAGTTAAGGGATCTCAAGTTAGAGGTTCAAAGCAAGAGGGTAAATACTGAGATTTATAGAAAGAGGTCAAAGGCAATGATTAGAGACTATAAAAAGTTACAGAAGAACTGAGTCAAGATTTGTAATTCCCCAGACCCAAGGAAGTAGTGGTAACTTCTTCAACATAAGAAGTTTCCCTAGCCTTTAACTTGCATACAAAATAGAAGACTATAAAAGAAGACCCTAGCTGAGAAATACAAGGCTATAGAAATTCATAAGGAGGCAAAAGGCAAGGGGCAATAAGGGGAAGCCAAAGGGGAAATGATTGATGAACTTAGAGCAAAAGGGGGAAATCAAGAAAAAGATATTAAACCTGAAGTAAAGTTTAGTAAGAAATCGACAGAGGATGATATAGAGTTCATTGAAGATGTAAGAGATACATTTATGGTAGGTAATGTTTCTGTTCCTTTTAGTTGTATCACTTCCTTTTTGTTATTGCCAACGTATTTTCAAAATAAAAAAGAAAATAGAGTAGAGGCAAAAAGGAAAGTGGAGGAAGATAGGCAAAATGAGAAAGTATACACACCTGAGGTTAAAGGAGCAAATAGGATTTCCACTTCTAATGCAGTTAGTGGAATTACTAACCAAGCTAGAAGACCAGGGGAGCTCAAATATGTGATACTGAAGAAACCATCAGAGAAGATGATGAAGCACATTAAGCCATTGTACATTCAGGCACATCTCAATGGTAGATCAATTTCTAGAATCCTAGTTGATAATGGATTACTGTCAATATAATTCCTTCAAGGATGCTTTAAACCTTGGAGAAATCTATTGAGGATCTCATTTCAATTGATGTATTTATATTTGCTTTCACAGGAGAGTTGACCAAGACACTTAGGGTTTTGCCTATGGAAATAACAGTTGGAATGAAGACATCCTTGTCTGCCTTCTTTGTAGTGGACTCATTTATTAGCTACAAGACTCTTCTTAGAAGGGATTAGATTTATGCTAATTGGTGTGTGTCATGCTCACTTCATTATTATCTCTTATTTTTGGAAGGTAGATGATATGGAAGTAATCTAGGCAAACAACAAGCCCTTTGGTGCTCAGGTAGATGCAGTTAAAACAATATATTATGATGTTGATTTGGGTCCTATCAAATTTGTAAGGCAAAACAAAAGGGAAAATCCTAAGTCAATAATAGCAACAGGCACTAATAATAGGTTGTAGAAAGCTACAATGATAACAAAATCAATGGAGATCATATAATATAAAAGGTTGATTCTGAGAGTGACGGTGGAGGAAGTCCATGGTTGATTATACTATTAAAGAAAAGGCAGTTACTGCTACTGCCATTTTGAAAGCAATATTACAGAACATGGAGGAAGTGGCTTTTGATGATGAGATATGTGTCTATGGTATTTAAGCCATCCTAGAAGAAGAACCTCCTAAAGATGTAGATGAAGTACAGTAAGAAGATCTTGAAGCAGAACCATCTAGGCTAGAAGAAGTGAGAGCTGGGGTTCAAGATCCCTTTAAAGAAGTTAACCTTGGTGTCACACCCACATTCATAGCATCCTTTGTATGCTTGCATTTTATGCATGCATTATGATGAAAGAATGATGAAAGTATGAAATGCATGGTAATGTTATGATTCTGAATACCTTGAATTGATATATGTGCCATTAAATTGCCTTAAGATGTGCATTGGAAGTGGTTATGCACATGGTCTTTAATAATGCTCAATTATGGAATTGAGACGTACAATAACATGTCTTAGCATGCTAGACATGTTATTGTATATGAATGCACATGATAAAATGCATGAATGGAAGTGGTGGTGAAGTTAGAATTAAGTAAATGTTAAGAATGAATTTAGGACATAAATGTCATTTTATGAAAAGAGAGGGGTAATTTTGGAAACTAAAAATATGTATGTATGTATATGTATACTTATGTGCATGTGTGCATGTATGACATGTATGATATATATGATCATGGTATGGAATTAGGTAGACAGTAATTAATTAAAGGAGTAAGAATCCAGTTTAATTAAGGAATTAACTATATGTTGACAAGTGTTAATATATGATTGTTTTTTTTTGTAAAAATAAGAAAATAAATCATAAATAGGGAATAAAGAGAAGGGAATGTAGGATTCACCATTCTAAACTCTAAAACTTTCGTACTACTTCTTCTTCCTCCCTTTCTTACACTTCAAACTTAAAGAAAATCTTAAATCTAAGGTAATGTTTCATGCAAATTCTATATTTAAGGGGTTCTTAAGTTTGTTCTCTTCATATATGTGCTTATTGCTTTATATTATTTCATATAATTAATGTATGGAGCATGTAGGATTTCTACTATCATGAAGAATTTGAAGTAAATGAAGGAAAAATGATGGATTTGATGAAATAAGTGCTTAAGCATGCTTAACATGTTATCTTGGTGCCATCAAAATGAAGTTGTGTATGTGTATGAGTTTTCATGTAAACCCTAGCTTGTATATGATATAATTGACTCTTAATTTATTATGCTATGTGTGAGTGATGAATATGAGGTGATGAAATGTGTTAAAAGATATGAAAAGGGTGAAGGAAGGTGGAAGAAGAGAAGTGATTGTGAATAAGATATTTGCTGCCTTATTTTAGAAGCATGAGTTCCTTATAGTATAAGGGGCAAACATTGTGTTTTGGCTTGATTTTTATGAATTACATGCTTAAATTATGTGTTAGGATATTGATTGTGTAATCTGAATGCAAATGGAAGTGAATTAGAATGTCAAACGTTCATTAGAAGTGAAGTGGTCCAAAGAAGAAAGGGTTTAAAAAGTTGCTGCCCAAAATTGTCATTTTTCGTATTTAGCCCTAAAAAATTTGGTATGAGTGAATAACTTGTAAGAATGCATGAATGTAAGATGGAATAGGGTTTTAGAATGAAGAAATTTGCATTTGGTTGCATGAAAAATGAAGGGGAACCATAAATATGCAAACCCGGATTTTAGCCTTAGCAGAATTTCTAACCTTGATTAGAAATGACTTTTGGAGGCCTTAACATTGTCCAACAATTTTGTGTAAGTACTCAAATTAAATCTTATTGAGTCTAGTTTCCTATGGTACTTGGTTCATTTAAAATCAAAAAGTATAAGGTAGTCAAAAAGGGGATGCAATCCTCAGGGGTCCCTGACAAGAAAACCAAATTGAAAGGTTTTGTAAAGTGAAATTGCATACTATGTTTTTCTATGGTTTAAGACTTTGTATGCATGGTTTATTGCCTTGATTTATACATGGATTGAAGGCCTAAATGTAAATATTCTTCATGGTTTATAATGAGTCCTATAAGGTCTCTAAAAGGATGAAGCAAAGTAAGGTAGAAGTAAATGGATAAGTAAAGGAAAAATTGACCAAATAAATAGTACTACATACCAAATGAATAGTGCATTGCCTTACATGTTTTGACCACTTAAAGAGAAACATGTTTCAAGCTTCTAAATTTTAAGCTATACCCTTTAAAACCCTACTACTCAATCTTATACACTTATAAACACATTTAAAGGTATAAAAGGGCTATATGTGATATATTGAATTATGAATTTCCTTGGTAATTTATGCCTGCCGAAATGGTTAAAATCTATGATCACTATTATTGTTGTATGATATATAATGGGATGGATTCATATTTACTTATTCTTCATGAATCAATGTAAAACTATGGTAAATGGTATGAATGGATTGGAATGTCTTAAGGTACTATATTACTTGACTGAAATGAATGGCTTTACTAAAAGGGATGTGAAATGGTAATGATATAGGTACGACCGAAGAGACACATACTACTCCTCGAGCACACGATAGGGGTAACATTACCACAGGTTTGTGCTTTTCACTTCATGACCTTATGTAAGGTCTTGAAATGATGTTTTATGCTTAAATACTTATAATACCTGTGGAATGACTTTATATAGTCAATGTTCTCATATGATCAGCATTGCACACCATCATTTAAACATCATTCACATATCATGTCATGAACCATAAAAGCATAAAGGCATATTAATGACATGTCATAAAGAAGTTACAAGGTGGAAAAGGAAAAGAAAGAGATATTTATAGAGCTATATGCTATTAACGTACTGGGTCATACAGATGATGGATTCCTTCAAGGAATCATACAGTTTATTCCTTATGGAACCACAGATTAATGATGGGTTCACAGAACCATACAGATGTTATATGTTCTTATGAGAACGAGTATCGGTACATACAAGACCCAATACGAATTATGCATAATTACGAATGCAAAACATGGTTGGATTCTTATAGACGTTACATAAAAATGAGAGGGAGAATGCAAAGCATGATTGCATTCTCATTTACATACATTAACATGTACTATCCATGAAAGTACACATATGGTTAATGATGTGGCATTATAATAGTGCTATTATATTTATGTATATATTATGATGCTATTATATTCAGAATGGTTATAGGAAAGTTACAGGGATACTTATAAAGTATTTATTCTTATCTTTACACCATATATAAATTATTACAGACATAGAACAATATAAAATGTTACAGTATGATACAAGTATGATGATATATAAATGTTGAACTTGAAATGGCTTTATCGTGATACTTTTAATATATGATCATGTCATGTACATATTTTTATAACACCACTAAGTTTTATACTTAGCGTTTGTCATTTGATGAATACAGGCTCTGGACCTACTGGTGAGCATACAGATAGTTGATCTATGGTTAGTTGGGGGTCAGATTTTAGAAGAAATCTCATTCTCGAAGTGGTATTGGACGCATGTAACATACTTCGGGCAGTTTTACATTGTGTAGCTCTTTTGTTAATCATAATGACAGTAGCCTCCTTGTGGTGAAACCCTGATGCAGGAACCATAATACCATGATACTCTATCATATTATCTATACATATGACTTAATGAATGATTATATAATGTTATATACCTAATGGATAACATACGATGAATGATGTATGTATGTGATGTGTTACATATTATTATGAGATGTAATAGATATTTGAAAACAAACAAATAAAATGTTCAGGTTACGTTATAATAATTGTAAGCAAATATTATACTATGAAAAATTTTCACCATGGGACTTGATGAATAGTAACTTATGAATAGTGCTTAGTGAATAGTACTCATAAAAAAATGTATGCATCCCTTGTAGGATAATTGATGATTCCCATGCTATTTCAAAATTTGAAAAGATAATTATCTTATCTCTTAAAGATATTTTCTGATTTTATATGTTTTCAAATGATTTTATTGTATATTTAATATAATCAATTTGTCAAAAATCAAATATGTTAAGTTATATATGTTGAAGGAAACATTTCAAATTGATAATGAAAATCTGATTCATTTGTTACAGTCATGGAAGATTTTCAACAAATTTTATGCAAGTTTTTAAGATGATTTTTGGAAGATTATTTTTAATAAGGTATTCTTAGCATTTTGTTAAGAAAATTTTAAAAATATATAGGTTATGGAGCTCAAATCAAATATCTTTCAAAATATAAAATTCTCTCTTTTAACAAAATGATTTTCAAATATACTTCTATTTTCTATAAATGTTAAGTTCTTTTAAAAAACTAGTTTTGGTAATAAACTTAGCTATCATGTAAATCTAGCTTACTAATTTACCATAAAAAAACCTATTTTCATATTTATTTTGATATAGCTTTATTTTGAATATTTATTCTTAATCTTTTCAATAGGAATTGTAAAGGTTATGAGCATTATTATTCTTAAACTTTTCAATTATTATGAGAGGTTTTCAAGTAAGCCTATTTGTAAAACTTGAAGAGGTTACAATTTTAAATAGTTATAATCTTTTATCTTAAATTATTGTAACTTATGTCTAATCTTGTAGTTATAAGTGTTATTGTCTTATGTTTTTAACAAAATTTTAAAATTCTATTTAAGAGGTGTTTTCATTGATCATAGGAGCCAAGTAGTGTGATAAGTTCCTCTTATGATTCCAATGGTGTTGTCTCATCAATGATTATCATTTACAATAAATCTTTAAACCTTGATTTAGGTATAAAAGTTTCAAAGATTGTATATTTATCAAATTATACAAAGGATTAATAATTATTTAGAGCATGTATTTCTTTTAAATATTCATAAGAATTTCACATATTTTTTGTATATCCTTTTATTTGATAAATAATATTTAATATCTATGTATAATAGAAAATTCCAAACATGATTTTCAAGATGGAGTTTTATCATCTTATTGATGTTGTAACACTAATTTTTAGGAAAGATATATATATATATATATTATCTACTCCTTTATCATTCTATTGTCACCTTTATTACCATTATCTCCTTTTTCATCATTACCTCTATAATTTTCTTCTTACCTTTTCTTTTTCATTTCTTGTATACAAAATTTCATTTTTCTTTTCATTTTTTATTTTTCTTAATCTATTTGTTTTTAATTGTTTGTTTATAGCTCATTCTTTAGATTTTATGTTAATTTTTCATTTATCTTTTCACTTTGTTTGATGTTTTATATATTTTCAAAGTTAATTATTTTACTTTTTTATTTTCTTTATTGTTTGACTTTTCATTTTTATATTGTTTGACTATTATATAAATTGGTAAATATGTATATAATTTGGATTTTTATCTATTTTAACATATATAATATGTATATTTCAATGCAATTTGTGATAAAATAACTATGTTATTGATGGATGAGAATCGTATAGCTAGTAAAAGTTTATCCTTAGCTTTTGTATTATGTTCCTATAAAATTATGAACACTTATTTACGTATTGTATGGAAAAATACTAATATAATTTATATGGTATTATAAAAACTACAAATTTTTCTTCATCATATCTTTTGTTATTGATAATATGTCTTATTCTTTTATAACTTTTATAAAGATACATTCTTATTTTGATATAAATTTCATAATTTTGCTAGTTATGCATATCTTTTATTGGTATTTTTTATTGATTTTTTATACAATTCACTTAACAAAAGAGAAAAATAATATATGCATAATATGATAATATACTTTCTAGCATATTTATTCTTTGATTAGTGGAGTTTAAATCTAGAATTGTTGCAAATTAACAAGGAAGCTCTCACTTAAAATCAAATGTTATATTTATAAAATAATGAAAATATCTTTAGAAAGTTTCTATGTTTTAGTAGATTTATTTTCAAATGATGAGCTATGAAACTAAAAGGAGAAATTATTTATTGGATATCTTCTTGAAATGATATTATATAAAGATCTTTCATTAATATCATTGTAGAAAAAGTTGTGTGCTTTCTTAATGAAATTAAAAGGAAAGTTTAATTCTAAATATTCTTAAACAATTATAAGAACTTTTGCTTTGATTATTTGGGAAGATTTATGATAGAAGCATAAAACTTTCTTTTAAGAAAGGAAAGACATCATAATGATGAGAATTAAAACAACTTCAATGCAAAAGATATGCATAATATTGAACAACGATTCTAGCTATATCTTTTTCCATTTTAGAAGAATTTTATATATGAAATCTTGCCACTAATAAAGAATTATCTATATAAAAAATTCCAAAATTATAAGAACTATTCAAATAAATGTTTTTCATATTATGAAATATTATGCACATGAATTTAATGAAGAAGTGTTGAATTTTTTATATGGAAATTCTAATTAAGATTTTCATATTAAATATAACAAATTTAATAAAAACAATTTGATGGATTTCTCTCTAATTAATATGAGCATTTAAGACTATATTCTGATGAAGAAAAAAGGTACTCTTCTAGCATAAAGAAGAATACTTTTGCACGGATTTTTGTTGGATCTCTCCTTCCATATTTATGCACTTTCTAAAGATCAATAATATATAAGCCCAGTTAAGAATACTATAATGAAAGGAAAAAGTATACAAAAAGATTAAATGCTTGAAGATTATAAATTATTTTGAATGTTTTTCAATTAAGTAATTTAAAAATAATGTCTTATAATGCTCTAAATTTATTTTTCTTCAAGTTAAAATTTTTTAAATATACCAAATTATTGTTTTTTAAATAGTTTATAATGATTGAGTTTGTCTAGTTTCAAAATTTCAAATTTTTACATTACAGATTCATGTGTTATTAGATTGCTAATTTCAATCGAGTATAAATTATTTTGAATTATGGTTGTTAATTTACTTAAGTTATCATACTTTATTAGTTTATAATGACTATTTTTTTAGTATAAAGAAAAAAGCTTTTTAAGTTTTAGAAAACATATAAAATAAAAGAGAAATAAAAGAAATAAAAGAGCTTTATTTGAATACTTATAGGAGTTTTTTATATTGGGCATGAGGGAGAATTTCATTTAACTTTTTTATTCTTCTTAAGAGTACCATGTATACACATATAAATATTATATATACATGTATAATAAAGATGTATACTACTTAGAGATATTTTAGCTATATGACATACTTATTCTTGTCTCTTGTATTCATTATAAATATGTATTCTACTACTTATGAATATTACCAAGAATATTTTCTATCATAACATTTTTTATAGTATCGAAACATCTTTTTTCTATTAAATTTTCTTTGCCATGTTTTATACTACTAACTTAGATTTGAATTCTTCTATTCCTCAATCTTGCTTTACTCATCCTTTCTTAGGAGTCATAATATTCAATACTATGTTAATAAAACTTTATCTTTCACTATTTTCTTATTATGAAAATCTCTTATTTCACTTATCCTTTAAGGGTATGTTGTTCTTCATCATGTAAATGGATTAATTCCTTCTCCCTTAATGACCTTGTCTAATTCTAATGTTAGTTCTTGTTTTATTCTAAAATATTTAGAGTGAAACAAATTGATTTACTAGTTTTATTATTGATTCAACTAATAATTAGCATTAACATTCCTTATCGTATCTTAAAACCTAATAGTTCTCTTACTACTTATTATACATTGGTGACTATTAAAACATTATTTAAGGATTACACTCATTCTTATCTTCTACAATTAAAGGTCAAATTCTATAGTATTATCAAAGGATCATTGTCCATTAATGAATATTCACAAAAGCTAAAACCTATATATGATTCATTATGTTCTATTAGTTATAATATAATTAAGGAACATATAGTTATGCAAGTATTAAATGGTCTACCAACAAACTTTAAGAATGATATTAGTTTATCCATTTAAAAGCAATGATCATCCTTTGTAGCTATCAATACTTATATTATATTTATAAGAATTACAATTTAATAATTGTACTAAGCAACATTCTTCACCTATTCAGAGTGTTGTGGTTGTTGTTGATTAATCTTTTACCATTATTTCTCATGGTTATGGTCATGATCGATCATATTTTTTAAATTGTAATCTATCAAATGATTATTCTTGTTCTTTTTCTATCAAGGGTCGATCACAAGGATAAGATTAGAATTGATTTTTTATGCCTTGTCCACCAATTCAGCTCAAACTTTTTGGTTCCCATCTTTTCTCACTTAAGCCTATTTCACTCCAATAATAAAGTTAGCTTTGTAATAAGTTCTCATATATTGTTAAAAATTGCTCATTATTTCTTCAAGCTCTTAAGTACTTCTTTTATGCATAATCAAAAGTCTTTTATTACCATGGATTTACAAGAGCCAATTATATGTCTTTAGCTTCCTAACACCGGTGCTACCTTTCATATGACATAAAATATAGGTATTCTTGATTCTTTTATTCCTTTTTCTCACATGAGTAAGGTTATGTTTTGAAATGGTCTTTTTACTTGTATCTCTTATCAAGGATGTAAAACTCTTACTGTTTCCTAATTTTTCAACTTCGTAAGGTTCTTATCATTCCAATCTTAACATATAATTTAATATATATTAAATGATTTACTCATAATAACCATTATTTTATCATAATAACCATTATTTTACTCATAATAACCATTAAATGATTTACTCATAATAACCATTATTTTATCAAATTCACTCCTATCAGTTTTTATGTTAAGGACTTGTAGACCAAGACTCCACTTCTCAATCGAAATAGTTTGGAAGATCTTTATGAGTTTCCATCCAACTTTTTTCAATCATCATCTTCTCGTTGTTTTATGCTTGTTCATACATAAGAGCTCTAACATTATTAGTTAGTTCATCCTCATCTCTAAATATTAGATTATGTTTTCTTATATTCATGAGTGATTTATTGCTCCTTTTGAATTTATCCATTCTGATGTTTAGTCATCTTTGATTTCATTTTTTATTAGATATATATCATCTCATGTTCATGGATGATTACTCTTATTTTATTTGGTTGTTTCTTCTAAGATGTAAAAGTGCTATGTTTTCTTCTTTTAAATAGTTACATAAATTTATTCAAACTCAATTTGGTTGTTTAATTAAATAATTACAAAGTGATGTGGTGGAGAATATACTAGCATTGAATTTCAAAATTATGCAATTGAACATAGTTTAAAGCTACAATTTTCTTATCCATATACACCCCAATGAAATGGTGTGGTTGAAAGAATTCATTGTATTTTACTTAATATGGTTCACATAATGTTGTCTTAATCCGATTTATCATATTAATTTTAGGTTGAAGTAGTTTGAACAACTACTAGCTTTATAATATTCATCATATGATTACTCTTAATTTTATCTCTCTATATCAAATGTTATTCCATTGATCTCTTGTATACACAAATTTGTATGTGTTTAATTGTGCTTATTTCCCTAATTTGACATATATTTTGCAACATAAGTTAACACCTTGATTTGCCTCTTGGTTTTTTTCTATGCTATCCTAATAATAACAAGGGCTATCAATATTATGACCTTGCTTTAAAGAAAATAATAATATTTCACCATGTTTATTTTCAAGAATCCATATTTTTATATACTTCTTATTATGTTTATCTATATCATTGTACTCTTTCATATCTCTTAATATAAGTAATTTGACATATTCCCACCTTTCTAATTAACTCATTTTATGATCACGACCCAATTTTACAATTATTATTACTACACCAATAATGGCTTTTGATGTACCTGTCGCACCCTAATTTTGGATCGGTCGGATTGATTGGGATGAATCGAGCCTATCTCCTCGTCGTTTTGCCCTCACGGGCATCTCGGTTTGTCCCGGTGCAGTTCAGGATTCGAATTAGGGTTGCTAGAAGGGCATTTTG
>CANYBF012613093.1:0-26134 GCA_948192965.1 Dalechampia spathulata | reverse complement strand
TCCTATACATAACTTATACACATATAATATGTATACACCTTCATATACATGTACATACATGTTCAACAAATAGTTCTCATTCAACACTCAAGTAAATCATTCCAAATACATATAATTACTATTCCCATTTAATCATTCCCTCATAATAATATCATATGTGCATCATCATAAGCACATTTAATAACATTTAATCATCTAATCTCACCTATAATAATATTACATATATAGGTATATTCTAAGTGTGAAGAGTGGATGTGACAGTTTCAAATTATCCTCTAATATGTGTCCTAGTAATGAAAAAGAAAGGATGGAAATGTCTCGAGTACTATATGCATTAGTAGTGGGGAGTTTAATATTTACGATGATTTATACACGATCAGACATTGCACATGCAATGAGAGTAGTAAGTCAGTACATGATGAATCTTGGCAAAGAGTACTGGAATGCAGTGAAGAGGATCCTAAGATACATTAAGGGTACCTTAGATATTACTATGTGTTATGGAGGATCAGACTTTATTGTCAGAGGATATATTGACTCGAATTATGCAGGTGATCTTGATAAAAGTAAATTCACCACAAGGTATGTGTTCACACTTACTGGCGAAGCTGTAAGCTGGGTATCAAAACTGCAGTCAGTTGTGACAACTTCAACAACAGAAGTAGAATATGTAGCAGCTACACAAGCTAGTAAAGAAACAGTATGGTTGAAAATGATAATAAAGGAATGTCATGCTCAGTCCATACCTGGTGTAACATACTCCCGTAGTATACACAACGATCTTCCAACGGAAAATCGCCACGTACACTACAAGGGATACATATACATATAAAACTACGTCGTATGGGGACAACTAGCATTCTTGTGGTGGCAGAGTTGTAGCACACATTAATTATCAATTAATGATCCTAGGACATATCATTAAACAATCAATCATTAAGGAACTTAACTGAACAGCAGGATAAACATCCATAAAAACGTACATATATTCATTATGAATACTTGTGTACAAAAAGGGTTCGGATTAATTACAACAACCCAAAACAGAATCACCATCAAAAATGCAAATGTCTACTGCCTCTATGATTAATACAACTACTACAACAAGCTAAAAGAAAGGGAGCACGCCCAGTTGTCCAAAACTACCTTGAGAATAGGATTGCTGTCAAATTCGACTCTTTGCTGATATTAGCGATCACTTCTCGGGTCCCTTGATTGAAGGCTCGGAACTTGCGTCCATCAATTGATAAACGCTGAGTATGAAATTCAGTGTGCTAGTTAACACACAACCACACGACATATATGCAACATACAATCACATCATCTGTCAAGCAAACACGCTTATATATATATGCAATGTAATGTCTCGTATCCCCTTTTCCCTCTTTCTTTTATGTACTCTCACACTCCTTTCTTTTCCTCCTCATTGTGCACAATGTTCTACCATGCTGGGTCCTTGTATGTACCAGTACTCATCTCCCGAAGGAGGGCATTTTCTTTACGATTTTATGAACCCCTTTTCTTTTTAACGGTATGTCTTGAGACTCATCTCCTGTAGGAGGGCAATATATTATACGCTTCTATTACGGAATCCTGTACTATATGACCCATCATGCCTTTTCCTATGATTTCTCACTCTTTTTCTTTCGTCAGAATCCCTGGCCTCATGCATATACATCTATTCTAAGTTATTGCGTAATATAACAAACAAGGGATACATTTTTAAGCAAACATCAAGCTCATATCATAAACATATAGAGACATATGGAAATTTAATCCACAAGCATCATTTTCTTGGGCCTCACTTGGCCTTGAAGTAAGAAAAGAAGCAAATAAAATATCAAACACAAACTAGCATAAACCTGTAATAAGTTACTTCTAGCACTTATCCGTAACTCAAGTGTTAAACTCACTTCTTCAAGCTCTCACACCGTAAAAATAGCAAGGTAGACTAAATTCTACCATTTAATAAAGTTTAGGAGAGATGAAAACAAAGAAAAGTCTAAGCTTATCCTTTTAAAAAGGCACTTTTAAGTAGCGTATGGCCGTACCGAACCTCATACGCCCATACCAAATTAAAAGTTATGATACCCTGTTTTCTTGCGAGCAGTGGTACGCCCATACCCCCATTTGGTACGCCCGTACTACCTCAATCTTCCTGACAAACTAAACTTCCTGCGAGCACCGGCACGGCCGTAAAGATCATCGGTGCGCCCGTACCATCTCCAAGAACCTAACCCGACTCACCTCTCATGCTCGGTACACTCGTACGGATATCCGTACGTCCGTACTGCCACCTAGAAACCAAGACATATGTCATTTGAATCCTTACTCGCTAGGTACTTATGCCAAATCAAACTACCAAACCTAAAACACTTCCAAAACAATCCTAAACGCATATAGTAGTTGTCCCTCATCCAACCGAGAAGTCACACTTCCCAATAAGGCGATGACATTACAATGCACAATCATAATCAACATCACACATACAAAATTCACACAACATTTCTCATATCAATTTACACCATACATACATGCAAAGATACATAATCATATAGCAAAACACATATGCATACATTAGCCTATATGAATAACCTACTCACACTAGACTCATCTCTCACACAGGTGCAACAAGGGAGTCGGGCACGAACAAGAAAAGATGGTTCTGTTTTATGACAGTCAGAGTGTCTTGCATCTTACAAGGAATCCAGCTTTTCATTCAAAGTCAAAACATATACGAGTCCAGTATCACTTCGTTCGAGAGAAAGTGGAAGAGGGCACAGTAGATATGTAGAAAATTCATACTAAAGACAACCTAGCAAACTTTATGGCAAAAGCAGTTAACACTAACAAATTTATCTGGTATCGATCCTCTAGTGACCTGACAGAAACATAAGCAGCATAGAAAGACAAGGACGAAAGAATGGTATGAAAATCTGCTTGATCCTCAATCAAATCTTTAAGTGGGAGATTGTTAGCTGTAAAGGTGGGCGGCGCCCACAAATGTTGATACTGTAAGGTGGGGCGCTGTAATTTTTGAAATGTATAATTTATTAAAAAAAAAGTTAGACATTACAACTGGGTACGCGGTTTATATGTGTGCCCTCTGCCTATAAATAGGCAAAGGTGATGAAAGGCAAAATCATCCTAGAGATCCCAGAATCCCATCCCATAGAGATATATGAGAGAAAAATAGAGAGAGAGAAAAAATAAATAGATGGTATTTTGTAACTCTTATTATTTATTTATTTCAATAAAATTCTTCGAACTTTTATCTGTGATTTTTATCCTAATTTATTTGGGGGTTTTTCATGTAAAATTGGTGTGTTCTATCTTTTATTTTTTAAAAATTTTAACTATAACCCTATTTTATTCTATCCGTATTTTCAACAAATATTACAATAGAAAATAAAATTTATGTTTCCGTTTCCATACATGTGTATCAGGATTTTCTCAAGATATATTTAGTTAAATTTGATACATATTTAAATATATAAATTAAATCGATTTTCGAAAATCACTCTTGTGTTGCATTTAAATATATAAATTAAATTGATTTTCGAAAATCACTCTTGTGTTGCATTCCTAAGCTGAATTTACGCGTAAGAATTAAATAAAATCTAAAACCGTCACAAGTGTATCTTGCAACACAAGCAACTACTTTTTTAATTATGAAATTAAATTAAAATTGATTAGATCAATTAAATTCAACTCTTAACTATTATCACCGCAACCATCATCATTGAGCTGATAATAATAGAAAGTCAACCATTATTGCACATATCATGCAATTGGGCATCACTTGATTTTTTGAATGAATTTAAAAAGATCATAATTGTACTGAAATTTTTCGTTATATGACATTTTCAGTATTACTAGCAATGTTAGTTGTAATTGTGAAGGCTTAGTTCTTGACGAAGTATAATATTACATATTCACATCTCAATCCCACGGTATAAACCCATAACCATCATCATAATATGCCATATCCAAGCCAAAATGGAGCCATGGCTTTTACTTATGCAGCCTCAAGTGTTGGATTCTTTGAGTCGTTGGGAACCCGATTCATTGATTCACCAGCTGAAGCATCCTGAAGCTTGAGATTTGTCAAAGCATCACCTAACGAGTCGACTGATTCCGAGTTATCCTTTTCTCCTGATGTATTGCTACGAAGGTCTTCAGTTCCTACTTCCATCTCCAGTATCTTGAATTCTTCTTCAATGTCTTCATCCTCAATGCCAGGGTATGATGGAGTTGATTCTGCAACAGCAACAGATCATATATCACGCGTACAAAAAGCATAATACCTCGCAATTTATGCGAGACATGCTGCTGGGTCAGCTAGAACTCTTTATACATATATAATATATGGATATATATTAAGGCAAGAAGGAGAGAGCAAGTGCGTACCGAGAGCCTTCTCCACTTGTTTTTGTGAATCAATGCTCTCCTCAAGCTCTTCCAAACAGAGATCAACCTCTTCCACAGTTATCCTATTTTGCTTCATTGCTTGAGCTCCAATTTGGATGGCCTCAGTAACCTGGCACGGAAAAATAGATTGGCGAATTTGTGCATGAGTATCTGAAGTTAAAGAGTTGTATAGACCTGTCGTATCAATTTATAGACCCCATATGAGAACTGTAAAACAAACATTTTGAATGGTCAATGTAATTTTGCCCAACATACAAATAACAACGCAATCCAAGGTGGCAAATGAAGCTACTCCCAATTATCTATTGTGAATGCAACAATTACCTTGTTTGTAGACTCAGCGTTGGCGATGATGTTAAGAACTTCATCTACTCTGTTAAAAAACGAAGTGCATTTTTCTCTACTCTCCACTGCCAGCTTCATCTCCCTGGCATGCCTTAGGGCCATTTTCTTGTTTCCAGCCTTCAGACAAGCTAATGCTGATTTTTTTGACCTGCACAATGCGTGAAAAAGCCCTTCAAATAAAAAACATGTTTTCTACCTAAAAGATTATCACAATAGGTAAACTCTCTTCAGTCCATTCCTGATTAACATAAACAGCCAGCGTAGTGCTGGGTATCCCGCAATCCTCTCCGATGAAAAGAGGCAGTGTAATGATCAAAGGAAGTTCAATCAGATGCTAGTCCAACTTCAAAGTTTTGAGTTTAATAGTTACATTAAGGCGTCAACATGTGGATAAAACAGTATCAGCACATATGCGAGAAAGAATTAAGTTACAATTGATAACGCTGGTCGATCACATCAATTTGTTGCTGAAGCTTTTCTGTGGTGCATATCAAGTGAAGAACATCAAAATCTAAGCTTGAAATGGCAGGTACTGGTGCAGGTGAGAGGGAAACTTTAACGCCCTGTAAGCAAGCAATTTGACTAACCTCAAAATTCTTGTGAAATACCACAATGAGATCAAAAACACCACAACAGACCCAATAGCTTCTACCATAACTGAGCTACACCCAGGTTCTAGGTCAAAAGTTCTTTCAGATAAACAAGAAACCTATTAAATTCTGCATTTAAAAGAAATCAAACTTACTTTTATGGTCTGAACTTGCAAGAGAAATTAGGTGATTGGTAATATACAGCATGATCAACAGCCATAAAAGTCGGCTAGTTTCTGATCTAAATGGAAAGAAACACAGTTCTTTGGAAACAGAAGCAGATAACCAACAAAGGGCTCAAAACTATACCTCAATAAATTCCTTTCTAGTAACAGAGAGATACTGTGCTCTCCTGATTCCAGACAAGTAACTCAACATAGCAGTTGCTTCCTTCGATCCTCCACACATGTCCCGAAACTTGCTCATCGTGACAACACACGAACTTGTCCAATGATTTTCGTGTAAAAGTTTTAGAACATGATCAGCTTGTTCCTGTATATGAGGAAAAGAATTTTCACCAATTTGAATTGAGATGCTGAAAAGAACTCACTGAATCCTGAAAACAACACAGACCTTCAACACTGCTGTAAGAATGAGGTTATCCTGTAAAATTACTTCAGGGGCGGTGATTGATCTGACCACCAAATTTCTTACTTTCTTAACTAACTGAGAGAACCGTCCGCTGTTTCCATCGACAAGATCCACATTTCGTATAATATCACCTTCACTGTACATTAAAAACTAATCACAATGATAAGAACAACAATAGGTGGGAAAAGAAGAGGAGAAATTACACAATTAAATGAGAGAAAAGGTGTATGCAATGGCAAAGAAGCTTACCAGCACATCATCAAGACATAAAGGGGTCAATCCTCCTCGATTAAACCACTCATTCTTTACCTTAATTTAAAAAAAATAATTGAAGCAAATTAGAACTAGAAAGCCAATAAGATCCTTAGAAAGTTTTCGGTGCGAAATAAAACCTGAGATGGATGGATTATGAAGAGGTTGAAATGGCGTGAAATTTTGAGAATCAAATTCTTCCAAAATTGGAATTTAGGTTCCCAATCGGATCTTTGTCCACTAAATGCTTTGAATCTGGCAGTTGCGACCACTTCATCGTCCCAGTCAGCTACTTCTTTTCTTATAAATTCCCTCACATCGCCGCCTTCCATTACCGCTGCTTTCCTTGGCAGAGTAGCAGCCTGGTTTTCATTCGGAATGAAGGAAAGGAAAGAAATTTAACCCGCACGGACGGGCATAGCTAATCGGGTGATAGATTTGATATCAAGATCTGGTTCAAATCTCAAGTTTCAAGATTCAAATGTCAACAATTATAATGTGAGAATTACAATCTTTGGATGGGCTTCTTGAAAGCACCGAGTACTTGAGTTACCAGTCAAGAGGTTACTGAATACTGTAATTTACCCTTTTTATAATTATTCGGTTTAGGTGTGGAGGCCCTTGAACCAGGGAATCATCTTTTGGTATCAATGAAAGAAATTCAAATTCATTGCGTTTAAAATCCCGGAGAAAATCGAATGAGGATGGACAATTGAGGCCCAATCAACTAATTACGATAAACCCTAAAACCCAATCCACTCTTCTCTGGGGCCCAATCACTGCTCCATTCTTTGCAATCAATGTCTGGCAATTTCATTTCATTGGGATATCAAAAGTTAGATTATATAAATTATATGGGCATATTCGTAAGGGAATCCTAATGTTGTCTTGTGGTCTAAAAACTATATGCCTGCCCGTCGTTTTCTTTCGTATTTTCCGTCAAACCAAACAGCCTTTTGGAACCTGTTCGCCAGTGATTTTATTGTGCAGGAAACGCCTTTGGGTGTCGGCAAATGGATATCATATTTTATCGGATAAATTAATTATATCATATCTTTCCCTTTTATAATTTAATTAAAATATTTTATATTTTAATTTCATTTATATAATTTTTTAAAATGCAAATATTATGCTACAAATAACAATAAAAAAAATTTAAAAATAAATATAGATAATAAATTCGATTAAAATAATAAAAAAGATTAAAAATAATAATACCATATTTAGTCTAAAAATTATCTTAAAAGTAAAAATATAATAATAAAATATAATAAAATAAACAAAATATAATCTGTTTTTTTGTTAACGAATTTTGCTAATAATTAATAAAATTGAAAATTCGGTTAATAATTATAATAATAAAATAATTTTCAAAGCTATTCTACTTTTTATTAATTTAATCTTAACTAAACATATTTATAAAAATATAATGATAAATTTATGATAATAAGTTAATTTTTTTAATTTTTAAAAAAAATCATGGTAGGTTATTGTAATTAATTGAAAAATATTTTTTGGTTGATAGATATAATTCCATATAAAATTTTTATTCATATTAATTGATGAATTAATTTAATAAAATTATGATTATTTCAATTAATTAATTGATTACGTTCTTTCATAACAATATTAGCAAAATGGATGAAGGAAAAATAAAATTAAATATTACATGTTGTTTTAAATATGTTAAATTAATATAATAATATTAATTAAATAATAACAGATAATTATAATTTTCTATTGTCCATATAAAATATATATTATATATAATTTATTTAAATTTAGTAAAATACAATATACTAATAATTTTAAACTTCCTCGAGCCAAAAATTTGATTATGATTATAAGAGGTTTTTTATTTTATTGTATTGAAAAGTTAAATGAGTTGGATTTTTTTATAATTAGATCATGTTATTTCATGACAAGTGGATAATATATAAGGAAGAATATGAATTTCAAGAGAATAATTCAGAGTTCTTATAGAATAAGACCATACAATACTAAATATAAAATATATCAGTTTCAAATAATAACCACATTATCTAAATTTAATCTCATGATATTTTTAAAATAATAACACATAGATTTAATTATCATTAAACTTATATAAAGACTTGTTAGATATAATCATTATTAATGATTTTATTATAATAATTTGTTCTGTGTTTGTGGGGCTAAAATTGATAGGGTGGGTAGGATGGGTTTGTGAGGAAGATATTGGCCACGTTAATGAAATGTTGAAAGCTTAGCTTGTGGTGGGATTTGCTAGATTGTGGACTAAACACATAATATGATTTAACACTTGTCATTTATAATAATTCACTAATGCATTTATTTGTTTATTCGTAGATGTAGTTTAATGCTATAATGTTACTTTATCAAAATGATATATATCATTTTAATTTTAATGAATGATCAGATAATTTTTTGAGTTTATAAGTCATGTTGATTCATTAATGTAATAGATTTAAGATTAATTCGAGTATAGTATGAAATTTGTATTATATCAAATTTAAATTTGTATTTTACATGAATAAAATAATATGGTTCATTTATCATGAATATGAAATGATATGTGATTGAAAAAATAAATCTAATATCATGTAAGTTTAAAGAATATTAATGAATTAAAAACTTATAAATCATATTTTAAATTTTATTAGTTAGTCAACTTATGACACAATCCAATTTTATTATATCAATAATAGATCCAACAAATCAACATAAATCTACTTATTTGCATATTTTAAGTTAATAGGTATTATCTTAAATGAATGTTAAAAAATAATATTAAATTATAACTAATTCAAAACTAAAATATTAAATCTTTAATTGCATTTATAAAATTAATTAATTCAAATGAATTTATCTGTAATAAGATAATATGAATCATATGGTAAAAATTATTAATTTGAATAAGATATTTAAAGATAACTCTAATACTTAAATTAATAAATGATTAAAAAGATACAAAAAATATGTCCAATAACATAATAATATTTACTTATCTAAATATATATTTGATCAAATCCTTTTTAGAAAATTGTATTGATAAAAAATTATGGACTCTGTTAATGATTATATTTATTATAATTAATTATCAAATTTAATGATGAATCAATCAAAATTTAATATATTATTTTAAATTAAATATAATAAATAAAAATCTGTTATATTTGATAAATATTTAATTAAAGTTTTAATTAAACCTTAATGATTCATATTAAATTTAATTCATGAAATTTGATAAATGTGAAGTACTAATTAATTAACTTTTTACTAATTAATTAATTAACTTTTTACTTGTGATAAATAAAATATCAGAAAATGTAAACAGAATTGGATGAATCGAAGAGGACACGTGGCGGTAACTGTGTGGATGGTCCACTTAAGAACGATTCTAAAAAAGCAAACAAAATAAACACGTGCATATATGCCATTCACCCACGTGACGATCTTGACTTAGATTCCAAACCATAACCAGCTAAGCTTAGAAAAGCAGCTAGTCTAGTCTACTAACTCAACGGTCCGCGGACGGCGGTGTTCGCTATTCTTATTTGGTGTGATTTGTCGTAGATAACATATTAAATGAAGCTTTTCACCTGCTTTATTTTAATATCACTACCCCAAAGCAATCTCAATTATGCATTTGTTTTATTTGATTTTTTTTATTTCTGAATAAATTATATATTTTAATTTATATAATGAAAAATTATATTTAGTATATTGGATTCGTTTACTTTCTAGAAGATTTTTACAAGTCCACCCAACCATATGAAAAAGATTTATCGATTTGGGAGACTTATTGATTAAGAAATTTAAAAATTTAAGAATAAAATATATATTCAAGTAGTAACATAAATCTTGACTATTTAATAAATATAATATTTTTAATTTTTTAAAAGATATAGTAATCCATATAATTATTGCTATTGGTCATTATCATATAAACGATCATCAAAATTTTTTTTAAAAAATTAAATTTTTTATTGAGTAGGATAATCTTAAGTTATCAATTAAATGTCATTAGTCGAAAAAAGGAATAATTAGAAAAAATGTTAAATTTCTATAAAAATATTTATAAAATTTCGTTTGTTAGAATAAATATTTGCCTTTGATTATTTAACTCTTTATTAACTTTATGTGAACCCTTCTTGAATTTATACTTTTATTAAATCATGTTAAAATTTAAGTATAATTATTTTATAAATATTTTTAAAAATTATTATTTATATGAGAATTTAAAAAATGTAAAATTTTTAATTTTTCCCTAATTACCAAAATTTCCCGGGAAAATAAGGGGACAGCTGTCCTATTAAATGCGGTTAGATATATCGACATCTTTCTTATTAATTTTTTACAATTATAAATAAAAAAGTGAATAATTTTTTTTACTTTTTCCAAGATTTTATTGATATTTAATTAATTTATATGTAAAAAGTATTATATAGAAATGCGAGATAAAAAAAATAACTATATAATTGCTTATAAATTGCATAAAATGATGATAAAACGTTAATACACATTTTAGTAGTTGTAACAACAAAGGGTATTTTCATATATAAACCTAATTTTACGTACATATATTAATTATCTTATTAAATACGAATTGAAAGAAATGTGTCTATTAATTTAAGTCTGGGATGGTACTTATTGACTTGGTGATATAGGTGGGAAAAGGGAATTATTTGTAGACGAGTGATAAAGGAATGATTCATAGCTTACCAAAAGCCACAATCATTTATTTCTTAGTTACTGATATCTTTTGAGCACTCTCTCTTCTGTATTCTTCTCTTTTCGTTACTTTTTCTTTTTGCCTGTTGATTTCAAGTTTAGTAATTGTCATTGCATGGCGTCTGATGAGAATTCCCACATGGGTACACTACTAGAAGGTGAGTACCACACTGCTGATGAAGATGATGAGTATCAAGATTGTGATGGTGGTATGAACATGTTCATGTCAAGATTATCTATAGAAAGCTTTGATGCCGATGAAGAATTCTCCAATGATGTTTCATCAGAATCTGATCATGAAGATCCTGCTGGATGCTACTCAATTCCGGAAACACCGCTTCAGCGGAGGAGCCATGGTGGTGGGATGGTGAGTCATCAAAGAGTAAAAGAGTATGCAAGTGAAAATGAAGCTCAGAAAGGCAAAAGTAAGAAGAATCTGATAAGGAAAAAAAGCTGTGTTTCTGTAAGAGAGAAATGGGTAGATGGGGATGACAATATTAATAACAATAACGTAGGATTAGTTGTGATAACAAGGCCGAAAGGAGGGAAGAGGGCATTGTGCATGGATTTAGAAGAAGTGAAAGCTTGTAAAGATCTTGGGTTTGAATTAGAACATGAGCGGATGCTTGAGATGCCTTGTCGTGGCTCGCCGCTTTCAGGATCTACGCCGAGTAGTGGCGGCAATTCACCAATTGCCAATTGGCGCATCTCTAGCCCTGGTTTGTCTTTCTCTAATCTGATGATCCTAATTGAGAATGAATGAACTAAATGAAGGGTATTTGAGATTTTCTTGGGAATTAAACTTTGTTTTAAACAGGTGATGATCCGAGAGATGTCAAGGCCAGGCTGAAGTTATGGGCACAAGCAGTGGCACTTGCATCTGCCTCTAAGCAAGGCTGTTTCTGAATTCCGAGTCTCTGATTAATGATCAGAGATTCTAAACCATAGCCTTTTTTGGATGATACATCTAAACTTGATCTCTAGTTTCACACTGAACCAAATCAATAAAAACAAACTACCCTTTCTATTGATTTTGTTCATATGCGACGACATGAATCAAGTTCTAGTTGCTTCTTTTGCAAACACCTTTTTGTTTATTTTGTATAGACTTACCACTTCATTTTCCTGTCTTTCCGAAGGATGTAATTATCTTGGTTTCATTAACTAGGTTGGGTGTTTATGGAAACTGCACTGCTATCCACGGATTCTCTGAGTTTATATTAAAAGAGTTGTAGCTTGTGATCCCAGCTGGGAACTTTTTTTTTGGAGTTGGTTCATCCTTATGGTATGTTATGATTGGAGCATTAACTCATTTAGTGTTCACCTAAAACACTGTTCCTAAAATCTAAATATTTTCGAAGGAAGAAGATGGTGTAGACTTCAATTTCAAACTTTTCGGGTTTACTTCATCTTCATTAACACAATATCATAATGCTCTATTCATCTCTATTTAAAATGTATTGCTATGTTTTATTTTATTATTAATTAATCTCTAAACATATGATAAAAATTTAACATATTAACTAATATATTAAAATGGCAAATAAGTTAAAATTTAGGATAATTAAAAAGAAAAGCATGTTCTTTCAAAAATACCGTAAAATTAGAAAAATAGAGTTTATAGGAAAAGAAAAAATTAGTCTAAACTAAGTTTATAAAATATATAAAACTAGCATAAACTGAGTTTACAAAAAGTATACAACTGTTATTAAACTAATAATTATTAAATTCAATAATTGAGTTTACTAAATAAAGTTTGATACATATAAATGATTACAATTAATTGATTTATAATTTATAATTTATGCTATCAATATGGTACTAAATAAAGAATAATAAAGTTGACAAAATAAAATAAAATAATCAATTCAATGATAATTGTCACAAAAATTAATTTATATCATGGTTATAAAAAGGGTGAAAAGAATTAACCAAGATCTAATTTTCAAAAAAGAATTAACCAAAATCTAATTTTCAAAAAGAATTAAGACAAAGAATAAAAGTAATTAGAATAATTGAATTCATGAGCCAGATTATCGTTAGTAAACATGCAGACCACCTTGGTTACAAGGTATGCCAAGCAAATTCCACATCCATATTGACCACTGCAAATTATTATAATTTGTGCTCTGTTTTATTTTCTATTGTTTTTTTCTTGAGAAGATGATCCTAATCTTAGCTTTGAACAGTGATTATGTGGTAAATTGTTGAATGAATGATTACTTCTAGAGAACAGAATGCTAATCCAGTGCACTTGTCAATTATCATGATTCATTGGTTCATGGTTGACAACAATTTCTCTGATCTGAAAATAAGTATGGTGTTTTTAGATATTTACTAGTGCTGCTCAAATTCTGAAAAAGACTTGACATGTGCCTAAATTTGGTAAATGACAAGTGGGAAAGCAGCAAGCAAGGACTTCAGGCTCTACTATTGCAAAAATCCATGTTCACATACGAGCAGTACATGGATTGAATAATCATCAGCTAGAATTGATCAAGTTTGGCTTGCATGGTGTTATACAAAAAGTTTTGCCTCAGAAATTGGGATTCATGATGAAGAAAATTGTTACCTGGTGTGTTATGAAGCATTGAGAAGCAAATAGATCAAACGTCCAATGGTAGCTCACCGCAGTTGATGATTCTGCATGGTTTCCGGGGGTAATCTGACCTGCTTGTCTCCACAGATTCAAGTTTACGAACAACATCCATTCCATCAATAACATGCCCGAACACAACATGGCGGTTATCCAACCATGGAGTCTGCAACAGACAGACATATTAAACTTATCAGAACTCCAAGTTAGTGTAATCAGTTTTACCTTACTATAAATTTCGTCTAGTTTCAAATGTGTTTATAAAACATTAAACAAGGTGGTGAAGTGCACATGGCCCTATATCTAGCGGGGCGAAGAATGAAATTAGATGGATAATGAACAAAAGAGCATAATTGGAGCACAACTCTGACCTTTACTGTACAAATGAAAAATTGGCTTCCATTGGTATTAGGTCCTGCATTAGCCATGCTCAATACTCCAGGTCCGACATGCTTCACTGCACATAATATGTTATGGAAGGCAATAAATTATAATCAATGACAGCATTCCTAAAACAGAATTACAGCTGAAATATTCTAAATAGCAGCAGCATTCCCAATTAGAGTAGTATGGTTTTAGCAATCTTTTTTATTTAAATAATTTCCTAAGTTACAGATTCCTATTTGGGAAACTAAATAACTTTATCTTGTCATCCTTACATAAGACAAGGATGAACAAATAAAATAACAAGTTAGACTTCAACCAAAAAGAAGAGATCAGAGTTCTCTCTTCCATTGAACTCCAAGGTTTTAGTCTCCCTTTATTGAGCTGAATTAATATTAAAAATAAGTCAATCCAAGAATTTGAATAAAGACAAGGAGAAGTTGACGTTAATATTTTCTTGTTCATTGTCCTTTGACTCCGTCCTTCTCTAGGAATCATAACATAATCGCTTCAATATATTAGCGTGAAGCCAGGCATGAGATGGAAACTATAAAGTGGTGTGACTTGACTTGTAGATATTCAATATAATTATTTGGCCTCCAGCAATACTCACAATCAAAACTCTCATCTTCAAAGCTCTCTCCATATATGCTAACGCCTCCAGTTCCCTGCAGTTAGTTGATGCAAAATTTCTACTCATTAAAACGGATCCTTTGGATATGAAGCAGCAAGTTACAGGGCAGTGATAGAGAAAGAGCTTACATCTCCTTCTGTGAAGTCCCCTCCCTGGATCATGAAATCTTTAATAATGCGGTGAAAGGAGCATCCTTTGTAACCGTATCCTTTGTCTCCTGATGTAATTGCTTGCACTTGTTAATAAAATACAATGCTACAAGATTACATCCAAAAAACTAGTCATGCTTTAGTGGCTTGGACAGGCTAATATGAAAATCTTGCCTGTGCATAAGACGCGAAAGTTCTCTGCTGTTTTGGGGACAACATCTCCAAAAAGGCCCATCACAACTCTACCAGCAGGTTCACCACCAATATCAACATCAAAAAATACCTTAGAAGTCACTTTTGCTTGCAGCTCAACATCCTAATTCAACAAAAGTACATTAAAGCCAGTAAAATACAGAAGTTTAACACGTGCATACTAAAGCCATGGCAGAAGTATTCTAACATAGAAACTAGAAATTTAACGGCTATACTCAATTCCAAGAAGCAAATGTTTCAACTAAACAAATACTTCAAAAAAAATGAGGGAAATATTCCAACGAAGGAGCTTTTTTCATGTCAATAAGACTCATTTGCATTTCTATGGAAACAGAACTAAAACCGTGGGACTGGAAGTGAAGCATCGGTTAGGCTAATCCAAGACTTCCTAATGTTGTGTGGAAAAGACTTATCTACAGGTGCTTTGGACCAAATGAACGTGTTATTTTGAATTCTAGATCACAAATTTTGTCCCAAAACATGAAGACAAAATGTATTTGAAATTCAAAATCAAATTGATTTGGTTTGCATATTATAGAAGAAAATTATTTTCTATGTTGGGTTCCTTCACAATGAAGCACACCATCTAGCAAGACTATTAGCTCCTTGTCGGCTACACAGTACTGTCACCCAAAAGAAGCCTATTTTTCATTCATATATACAGAATTCATACAAATAATTAAAAGATATTACTACAAACAAGAAAGGGAAAAGCAGTCAGAGTTGAATAAATAATAGTAAATTTACATTAGCCATTGCCTTGACGCATGCCATTCTCATTCTCTGGTGGATAACTGAAGATGCTTTAGAAAGCCGTGTGATCGGTAATCTTCCAGTTAAGCTCAAATAAGCCCAATTAGACTTGGAAAAAGCTGATGATGATTTCATACCTGCCCCACATAGATACTTAACATCCTGGCCATGGCTACCCTGCCATTAACATGAATTGACAATTCCCTTTGAAAAGATAGAGTAGATGATGAACTAAATGGATAAAAGCCACAGCTACATAACCGAAAGATAGAGAGACAAAACTGACCTTAACTACAAGAACAGGAGCATGCACTGTTTGCACTAAGAATGTGGGTGCCATTTTTTTCCTGATTTCTTTTGCTGATGATTGAAAAAATTCCTCCTTAATTTACTTGAAGCTACTGCGTCTATAAGTTAAGAGTGGCGATGGAGGAGGAGGAGGAGGAGGAGAAGGAGATGACGAAAAATGAAGATATGGCCCGGTGTGGCGGTGATAACCATCGTTTTCTCCGATTAGAGGTCTTAAACTCTCCGTCGGAATTGGATGGGCTGGATGCATGTGCCAGCCTTGTGGCTTCAGCTTTGGGCCAATGGAGGAACGACGATCTCCGGTCCAACCCAATTAGATGGATTTACCAAGAAATAGGTTGGGACGAATGGGGATTTAAATAAGGAAAATTTGAAAAATACCTTAAAATTATCAATTTTACTAAAAAAATTGCTATTTTGAAAACATTTTAAACAATTATATTATATTATTTTGAAATATGAATTAAAATCCATTAATTTTTAAAATAATTATTTTTCCTTTATTATGGACTAGACGGTTTATAAACGGCCCAGCCCGGTATAAGCGCAACCGTGCGGGAAAGAAAGGAAAATAAAAGAAAAATAAATAAATAAATAAATAAATAAAATAAAAGAAAGAAATTCGTGGCGTGGTGACTATCTGCGTCGTCGTGTGATAAAATGCGCGCTTTTACGGTGTCGATTAACTGCTGCTATTCTTCTTCTTCCTTTGCTTGTGCTTCTGTTACGTATCCTTGTCTTCTTCTGCGTCAGCTTTCCACTCCTTCTTTAACAATTCCATCGCCTTGTCTTTCTAAATTCGGTGTCACTCAAACTTGTGTTGAATACAGGCTCGGTCCCCACTGTTCCGGTTCTGATTCCACTTCATTTGATGGTAATGATGGTTATGATGATGCCATTGATGATGATGGTTATCTCTTTGTTGGTGAGAATGGTGTATCTGTTCATATAAAGAAGCTTGGCACGAATTCCCGGAGAATTCGGTCTAAAATTACTGTAAATGCCAAGCTCGAGACAGTTTGGAATATATTAACTGATTATGAGAAATTAGCTGATTTTATCCCTGGCCTTGCTGTTAGCAAATTAATCGAAAAAGAGGATAATTTTGTTCGACTTTTTCAGGTATTTTATCCTTTTATTTTTCATGAATTTTAAATTTCAGTTCTGTCAAGCTGAGTTTTACATTTTTTTAGGTTATATTCCTAATTAATTGCCAAACAAACAGATTGGACAGCAGAAATTGCCCTTAGGGCTGAAATTCAATGCGAAAGCGATGTTGGATTGTTATGAAAAAGATGTTGAGATTTTGAATTCTGTGAAAAAGCGGGATATTGAGTTTAAGATGATCGAAGGGGATTTCCAATTTTTTGAAGGAAGGTGGTCTGTTGAAGAGGTGAGAGTCGTTACTGTATCTGCATTTTGTTCCTTAATTCACAAACTACTTTATCTAATACCTGTTCACCTTCTTATAACTGCATTTCTTTCTCTCGACTTGGCACGCCATTATAGATCATTATAATACCAATTTACTCTGTGAAACTTCGTTGTGATACAGTAAGGATAGTTTTGATAGTTTCTTATTCTGGATATGGTATGCATTTCAATTGTCAACTAGACGTAATACCTGCATAGATCAAACCTTTGAAATTATCGTATTTAAACTAGTTTTCTGGTGATAGATGTATTTTTTCTACAGCAAAACTACGGTAATTTATTTGGGGGGCTTATGTCGAACTACATTAGAGCAACAATAAAAAACGATGAAATGTTAACCAACCAGCAAGAGAGGGAAGGTTAAGGTTCAAATCCTTTTACCTTCTTAGAATTTCCTCTAATTTCTATGAGGACCACCCATGTTTGTAGTTCATGGAGCTTAGACCGCTTGTACCTTCCGGTATAAAAGAAAAGTTGAAATTTTGGATCCTGAAAATTTGGTGTTGCGTATGCCTCTAAATCTCTCAGCTAGTCGTGCCCATGTTCATTTCTGAGTGGTTTTCATTTGTTTGTTGCACTTCAGTTCTAAAGCTAAAATTAAGACCTCAAATTATAACGCATGAAGTATAGAACTTACCAAAACTAAAAGATGGAATGTGCTTCTGTTGTGATAGAATTAAAAAAGAAACGCTTAGCATAGAGTTCTACAGTTTTGTTGGAACTCTGCCCTTCCCAGCCACTAGCGTTCTAGTTGGACATGTTGTTGCCTGTAGCACTTCCCTTAGCACTTTATACTCACATATAATGTGTTATAAAGCGGTAAGATGACTGTTACTTATGTTGAATAGAGTTAATCTATCACGTAGGATTGTACTTCAACCGATGTGGTTGTGACACAATCAATCATACTGATTGATCTATAATTCTACTGGTCAAATCCACCCAAGAGTTTCTCCACTCCTCCCTATTTACTTATGTTGATTAGCAATACCATTTGTGATTCCTTAATACCATGCATAGTAAACGGTGACTTGTAAGTTCTGATTCAGGTTACTAAATTAAGATCCGAGGAAAGTGAAATCTCTCCAGGTCAGGAATTGAAGACAAGTCTTTCATACTTTGTGGATGTGAAGCCTAAGCTGTGGCTTCCTGTTCACCTTGTCGAAGGCAGACTCTGCAAAGAGATACAGACGAACCTCTCCTGCATAAGGGATGAAGCAGAAAAGATACTTCTACGATAAGGTGCCTTCTAAACCACGACTTGGACCAAATTATTCATTCATACAACTTAATTTAAAATATATTAAATTAGCTATAATTTCAGAATAAATTTCTAGAGTTGATCTTTTTATTATTTTAAAATGATTTTATTTATTAAATTTTAATCATTTTCCAAATTATTCTTATCCTTTAATCCCTTAATTAGTCTTGATATTAAATCAAATTTGAAGTTTTAATATAAACAGAAAGTTCATTTCATCTACAATGAATTCTATATTTAATATTTAATAACCATTATCTTGCCTTAATCTTAAATTAAATGATATATCTTAATATTTTATTATTTATTATCTACTTTTTTCGCAAAAATGCAGAATTAAAAAAATTATTTTTGAAAATATGAATTTTTTTGACAAATCACAGAAAATGGTGTTAGATGTTTATAATGTACTTAATAGATATTAGAAAGATATCATTTTAGTATATATTAAGTATTAAATATGTATATTTTATGTATTTGATATTAAAATTTAAAATTTTTTTTAAGTATTAATTTAGAATAATATACCTTTTATATTTTGACAATTTTTAATTTCAAAATATATTCTTATAAGAAATATAATATGTGATATATTTAAAAAATTAAAAATAAGAAAATGAAAAAATGTTATTTTTGAAAATAAAAAAGTAAAATAATTTTAAAAAGAAGAAAAGTTAAAAGGTTAATTTTACAAATACTTTGTGCGTGTCTCATAATTTCAGAAATATTTACCCTAATTACCGTATTCTTGTAATCAACCCTATATTAAAATGGTGCAGGATTAACCTCATTAGATTTCTAGTAAATCAAAAACGATGGTAATTCTTTTATTGTTAAAATTAAATTAATATCTAAAAACTAATTATTAGAGTTTATTTTAAAAATAATTAACAATCCAGTCATCAATAAAACAATAAAAACATTTGCAAGAGAGTTGAGAGCATTAATAAACCTTTTGAATTTTATTATTCAAATAGATACCATTTTGTATCAGAGTTAGCTCAGCATCAAGAAATTTCAATATCATTGAAACCCGTAATTATGAATCCGAATTCATTAATATGAGTATGAAATATTTTCTTTTTCAAGTAAAATTTGTTAATATATGAAAAAATAAAAAAAAAATATTTTAGCTGCTGTGGAATAAGAAGTTTTCGAATTTTAATAGATGTATTTGATTTATTAAGAACTATTAGAGTGGGATCCAATTGAATCAGCTCAACCAAGAATTTTCAAAATGTACATGGTTGATATTGTAGCTTGGCATGCTATAAAGTACCCATTTAGGCTACTTTTTATACCAACCATGAAATTATGTAACATGGAAAACACGTTGATTTCAATTTTTAAAAAATACAAAATTTATATTTTCAATTTATCAGTAATTAATTAAATATTAATTCATAAAAAAAAATCACCATTTGGAATGAAACCCATATTTGTTAAAAGGAGCTTTATTTATTATATATGATATATACATATAAATAATTCATATTCGTTTGGTTAATTGATATAAAATGATTTTTTAAAATAAAAAAATATTTAAATATAAATCATTTAATCAATTAATCATCCATTTTGATTATCAATTTAAAATTAATTATAGAATTTAATAATTATTCTCTAAATTATTAGTCCATATGGTGTGCATCATACATATGCTGATTGTCTTTCAATAAAATTATAAACATAGCTTCTTTAAAATTATTGATAAAAATAATATTTTTGAGGTTGAATATAAATTTATTTTAATTTTTATTTCATATTTATTTCAAATTTATTATAAAAATTATTATTTTTAAAGAAAAATTACAATTTTTAAAAATTTCAAAATCATATATATATGTATATGTATGCAGTCCCCACCCACTTTCACAACCAATCAATTTTCAGCCTTTAGCCTAAAGATTTCCAATATTTTCCCAGTTGGATGATAGTGAGTTACTTGACTTTGATAAAATCGTATGAGGAATTAAACCGCTAAACAACATCCCACCATTATCATATAAGATATATTACTGGATAATATATATATATATATATTACATTGACAATTTCCAAACAATATATATATATATATATAATATTAATTTGACTGATTAAACCTTAAATTTTAAGCACATAATTACCAATAGTTTGTACGAAGTCAATTACTATTGTTTGGGTTAGATTATTATTTCTATCCATTTTGTTTGTTTGTGAGGTTTGTTTATTAAAACTGCAAAATAATGCAGGTAGGTTTTAATTTAGTAAGAAGTAAGATTCGCATGCTACTTGACTCTGTCAAGGGATGCACTACGACTGCAACAATAAACTAAGATTTATGCATAAAGCCAACGAATTGGCCAGAAACCGATAGTCAAGACTTTTTCTTGGATGATAAACAACTACCTTTACTACTTACATATGTACGTTTATGTCTCTATAAATTGACAGACCCATTAATCTGGAATGCATACCAAGAAACCAGCAAGAAACTCAAAGAAACCAGAAAGGTTCGTAATAATAAGAATACAGTAATATCATGGCTCATCAAGGTGAGTGCCAGTGTTCTTAGTTGTCAGCATGGATGATGGTCAACTGGGTTGATTGCTTTAATGGTGATTTTGATGGTAAACTGTTTTGCAGGCGAGGAATCCAAATCATTTAATGAAAATGGTGTAAGTATTGAGGTAAAAAAGAGCGGAAACAATTCCAGGAATGTTCGTGCCACAATTGTTGTAAATGCCAGCCTCGAGAGTGTCTGGAGTCTTATGACTGATTATGAAAGATACGGTGAAATTGTTCCTGGCCTTACCGACAGCAAGCTTATCGACAAGAAAGACGGCTACGCTAGAGTTTATCAGGTAATTTTGTATGGTATCCAAAACCCATATACTTATCTATATTTAATTCATATTTTTCATTTAAGTCGAATCTATTTACGATTTGCTTAAACAGATGTCCCAGCAAAATTTGCCACTTGGGGTGAAATTCAGATCGAAAATGGTACTGGATTGTTACGAAAAAGAGGTTGAGATTTTGGATAGTGGAAAGAGACGTGAGATTGAATTTAAAATGGTAGAAGGTGATTTCCAATCTTATCAAGGAAAGTGGACCATCCAACAGGTCAGTCTGTTTAATTATATTTTTACTCCAAGTTATAAAATATTGAATTACAATCTCATCAAGAAAGTGGACCATCCAACAACTACTCCTTGGAAACAAGGACCCACCCACAAATAAATAATAAATGAGATTTAAACTATATCATATTTTTCGATGCAGGCTAATAAATCAGGTTCAAAATATGAAACAACACTTACGTACGATGTAGATGTAAAGCCTAAGCCGTGGCTGCCGGTGCATCTGGTTGAAGGTCGGCTCTCCAAGGAGGTTCAGGCAAACCTCTTCAGCATCAGAGACAAAGCTCAGAAATGATAGACACCAAATATTATTAATTATGCATTTTTCCTAAGTTTTTATTTCATCAAAACTATATTGCTTGATATGTTTGTGTCATAATTGTAGGACACAACAATGGTGTCGTGTTTCTATCATGTATTATGTGGTTCTTATAAATAAAGGAATAATATTACATTTATTTATATTCACAAAAAAAAGCATCAGTTAAAAAAATAATTATTATCTTCATGAGTAATATAAAAAAATACCAATAATTTTTTTAAAAAAGAATTTAAATAGATCTGGATTCATCTGATTATTAAAAAAAAAATGCTTCAAATTTAGTTAACGATAAATATTCATCCATGTGATGGATTTTGGCATTGCATAATTAATAGCGGGCCTAGCAGCCAGACTCTGTCGACTGTCGGCTCATTAATAAACGAGACCTGCCCATTGATCTGTCGAGAGCCGCTCTTACCCGAACAGACTCGGATTCATATTTTTATAAATAAATAAAATTTATTAAAAATTAAAAATATTTTTAAATTTAATTTATATATAACAATATAAATCAAATTGTGATAAATTATATCTATTTTTATTATATAATAAGTAATAATTGAATTTTCTCTAACATTCATTTTAATATTTTAAAAATTAAAAATTAAATGAATTTTTATAAAAAATTACTTGTTTCCATGTATGAATTAAACATATTTATCTTTATACCAAATCTACCACCCGAGTACCAACTGAGCTACGCCTTTAAACATATTTATCTTTTTAAACTAATGGTATGATTCTTAGGAGTGTCTAAAAAATTCAACTTAATTCCAATTTAAATCAAAATTAATAAAAATATAAAATTAAACCAAAATTAATAAAAATTTGGATTTTCATTTTTCATTTTATATGAAAATATCATTAGTTCAATTAACTAACTAAACTACCATAATTGATATATATATATATATATATATATATATATATATTTTTTTTTTTGATATTTGGAATAGCACAATTAATAATCCTTAAGACGAACCAACATCATTTTACAATTTGATAAATTACTATATTTTCTCATCATTTCAAAGCATTTTTAGTTGATAATATTTTATATTAAATATTATATATTGTATATATATTTTTAAAATAATAATTATAAATTAAAAAATTAATTCAAATAATTTTCATAATTAATCATGAATAATGATTTAAATTTAAGTTAAATGTTTTAACAAGATAAATCCATTGATTTTTTAATATATATAACTTGATTAATCGATTCTTAGATAATAATCTTGATTTTACATTTTGGAATGGTAATAAAATAAGAATCAACACCTAAAAGCAACACATCACTTTGAAATCTGATGAAAATTTTTTGTATAAATTAGATTTATCATCTAAAATTATAAATTTTTAATAATATAATAAAATATATTAATTTCTATTAAATATTAAATATATATTATTATTATTTATACATTTATATTTAATAATAATCATATATTAATTAATATAAATTAATATTTTAATGAAAAATGATAGTCGAGTTGGTTCAAAATCAAATTGAATTAAAAAAACCAAAAATTAAATTTGTTAAAATCTTAAAATGGAAATTATTCAAAATTGAATAAATCGAATTAAATAAATCAAAAATCAAATTTATAATAATAAAAACAAACTGAATTTCTTAAAAATTAAACAAAAAAAACCAACTGTACTGTATTGTCAAAATAAATGCTATATATTAGAAAAAGGTTGACTTTCTTACTTCTCTCATGCTACAATCCTCTTCTGTAAAGTCCCTTTTTCCTCGATTCAGAAAGATAAGATAAAATGTAGGATTGATTCCAACATTAATCATGGAAGAAATGACTCATTGAACCAGAATAGAAGAATAGAAAAGAACTGTCTTTTTTATATATATTCTCTAGTTCCCTTTTATGCAATCAATAAAATCATATAAATATCTAAATAAATGAAAAATTGAACTCTCACATAATTAATATAAAATGATGTTACTTTAAATAATAATATAGAATGATAGTGTTTTACAATTTGATTTTTTTAGTTTTTTTGATTTTTAGTATATATAATTGAATCGAAATTAAAAATAAAAATATTTAATATTCCAATTTAACTAAAAATTAAAAATTAAAAACACCAAATCAAAATTACTGAATATCAGTTCTTTTGTTTTTTTTTTTCTTTTTCCATTTGTTTGCTCACCCCCTGGGCTCCATGCGAGAGTCTTTTCCCATAATAAAGAAGCATGACCGCATACATTTGGTATTGATTTCTATAAACCAAATAAGAATGATGGCATAGATGCACAATAACCAGCAAGAAACCGGGATATCTCACGCTTCTTGATACTTCAAATCATGATTCAAGGTATTTGATTAATCATCTTACTCCACCATGCATGTCTGCCATTATTGACACTGATAATTGAGGTTTATCGCTTGCTTTATGCTTAGATACCTGTTGCGTGACGTTTAGGGTTTATTAACCAATTTAATTCTGATGATAATACTAAGCACATTCATTGTAGACTGTATCTTGTTCAGAAATTTCTCCTTACGGTGATTCTAATGATTGTGTGTTTGTATATTAAGCATCAGATTCTGTTAACCTTAGTGAAAATCCTGTTGCGATGGAGATAAAGAGTTCTGGAAATAATTCAAGTACTGTTACAGCTAAAATGCTTGCTTTTACGGTGTTGATTAACTGCTGATATTCTTCTTCTTCATCTTCCTTTGCTTGTGCTTCTGCTACCTATACTATGTCTTCTTCTGCGTCGGCTTTCCACTCCTTTAACAACTCCATCGCCTTTTCTTTCTAAATTTGGTGTCGCTCAAACTTGTGTTGAATACAGGCTCAGCCCCCAACTGTTCCGTCTCTGATTCTCGCCTCTTTGTTGGTGAGAATGGTGCATCTGTTCAGATAAAGAAGCTTGGCACGAATTCCCGGAGAATTCGGTCTAAAATTACTGTAAATGCCACGCTCGATACAATATGGAATATATTAACCGACTATGAGAAATTAGCTGATTTTATCCCCTGGACTTGCTGTTAGCAAATTAATCGAAAAAAGGATAATTTTGTTAGACTTTTTCAGGTATTTTATCCTTTTATTTTTTATGAATTTTTAATTTCATTTATGTCAAGCTGAGTTTTACATTTTTTAGGTTATATTCTTAATTAACAAACAGATTGGAAGGCAGAATTTGCTCTTAGGGCTGAAATTCAATACAAAAGTGATTTTGGATTGTTATGAAAAAGATGTTGAGAATTTAAATTCTGTGAAAAGCGTGATATTGAGTTTAAGATGACGGAAGGCAGTTTGCAATTGTTTGAAGGAAAATGGTCTATTGAAGAGCTGAGAATTGATTGTCACTGTATTTTGTATTTTATTCTTTAATGCACAAAACTTTTTTACCTTATCTGTACCTGTTAACGTTCTTGTATAATTGCATTTTTATTTGTGTTTGATTTCTTCTTTAATAAATAAAAATAATCTTTTTTATTTAGTTTTAAAATTGGTTCCATCTATTCACTTGGCACATTATTGTATATCATTATAAGACCAGTTTGCTTCACTACAAAAAAAATTGGAAATAGCGACGGAAAATATCCGTCGCTAAAGGGGTATTAGCCGTCGCTATCTTGAATAGCGACGGATTTAGCGACGGAAAATATCCGTCGCTAAACCTTTTGACGCTAAAATAATTGCGACGGAATAGCTACGGATTCGCGACGGAAACATATCCGTCGCTAATCCGTAGCTATTTAGCTACGGAATAGCGACGGAATTGTTTCCGTAGCTAAATAGCGACGGATATATTTCCGTCGCTAATCCGTATCTATTTAGCTACGGATTAGCGACGGATATGTTTCCGTCGCTATTTAGCTACGGAAACATTTCCGTCGCCAATCCGTAGCTAAAATTCAACATTAATTGAATTTAATTGAACAATATTTTTATATTTTTTTATGGTTTTAAATATGAAAAATTGGATATAATTATAATAAAATTTTATAAAAAGTTATACTTAAATTTTGA
>CANYBF012612128.1:0-16645 GCA_948192965.1 Dalechampia spathulata | reverse complement strand
TGCTTAGGAGCTTTCATTAAATTAAATAATCGAGCACATTAAGATGGAATACAAATAGATTTGAAAATCCTGAACCCACACACTGAAGAAACCGAGGTCATTTTCAACTCTGGAAAACCTAAGTTTTATTTCCTAGTTTTCAAGTTAATTCAATTAGATTAATAGAAACAAACTAGGTGGCAACTCCACAATCCACGCTTGCTTTTTCAAAAGTTAAAACCTATTAACAAGCCGAAAACGGATTGGCAGCTCATATGACCAGTATGTTTCTATTTAATTTTGTATTATGTCATTTCTATATCATTTCTCTCTTTTCCAACCTTATATCCTCTATATGACATGTCATGAATATGAGTGTGTACGTAAATGATTCATGATATGGTATGTATGCATTATGCTTAATGCCATGATGAATATGGAAATTAATAAAGTATAACATCAATCTTCTACCATAAATCATTATTCATAAACCACATCAATTGATATCTTATGAATAAAGAAATAGATATCATATAACATTTCTATACGTATGAAAATTCACCTGCCAATATCATTTAATAGATTGGAATATCATAACATATAACCTATATAATCTATCATCCATTTTCAATATAACAACTACTATTTGAAAGCATGACATATGCATTATCATGAAATAATATCCTTTATACCATAAATTTTCAATAATGCATAAAATGTCATTATAAGAGAATATTCATAATTCATTTCCTATGTAGACTCATTATAAGATATACTAAATATGGTAAATAAATAAATAATAACTATAGTGTGCTTATGTACACCTTTCCACTATCAATCGAGTTATTGATCATGGAAATCTTAGATAGCACAAACCTGTTTAGATGATTAATAGTCACTATCACTATTCCTCCGTTAAGTCTGTGACAAATTTCATTACTCACTTAGTCAGTAAAGCCATTTACATTTTACATAAATTTTCTCACCATTAGGAATTCATAAATATCCATTTCAAGTAGTTATACTTAAATTTCTAATCATGATAGTCATATTTGCACATTTTTAGATCATATCATTACATTCATCATAAGTAGTAATTTTATATGCTTTTTAGCCAATTAAGCATCTTGAACAAAATGTTATTCATCATGAATATTTAATCATCATTGAATCATATTTGAACAAGTCATAAGTAATTACCCTTATTTTTATCATTACACACCCATGCATTCAAGTATAGATGCATATACAAGTCATACATGTAATTCAATCATTCTTAGTGTCCTAGTCATTTTCACATTCATTAAGTATACTTAAATACCTTTGAACTCCATTTGATAACATAATAAACAATTAACCTTATTAATGTCTTAACTACTCCACATATTCAAGTAAATGCACATATTTAAGTCATATATAAGCATTCTAACATGTAGGTCATGTATCTTGATCAATTCAACATATAAGGAACATTAATCAATCATGACTCAAACATAAGATATTAAGGTCAATTTATATCTCTAAGTGTATATACATGTGTATAACAATGAATAATAAGGTTTAGATATGAGTAGCTTTAAGTTTGAAAACATGGAACATGCATTCATTAAGTTTTAAATATACAAGGCATATTACTATTCATTTGGTAAGGTACATTATTCATTTGGTATGTTATACTATTCATTTGGTCATTTTCAATTTGAACTACTTTGTATTTTGCACACTATTTTAATATATAATGGAATGCCTAATTGCCTCACATTTTCATTATGATATGTACCTCTTTAATGTCCTTTAATAGAATTATAAGATCATGCATTTAAGGATTTAAAACAAAATTGCATAATGAATTACTTTGGTGCTAAAGTATGCATGCATTTCAAGTTTATACACATTCTATCTCATAGAATAGTTCTCATTTTAAAAGCATTTTGACTAAGTAAATGGCCTCTAATTTGAGTGATTCTTAAACTATTAGAAACTAGACTTAAATAGATTTCCAAAGATATATCATACGCCCAAAAATTCAATAGTTAAAGCCTCTAAACATCAAATTTTTGAATGCCTATAAATTCTGCCTAAATGTCACCCAAAATGAGCATATTTAGAGTACAAAAATGGCATGAATTTTTAGACTATGGAAATGACTTTGAAAATTTTTTAGATTGGTACCATTGGAAACTAGATTCAAATATATTTCTAACGGTATGTTATACATCCCATAAATTTAACATTAAGGTTGTCAAAATACAATTACTGTAAACCCCCAAAATCTACCTTTTTACCTTTCGGTTTCGACAAGTATGTACACTTAGCTTGCATGTCTCATTTATGGTATTTAATCACCTAAAATCTTACCATAATGCACATACACATACCTTTACATGTTACACACATTACCAAACCATGTTTTCCAACATTCATGCACCAAAATACTACTTAAGGCAACCATACACAAAGGCACACAATGTTGCCCCCATTGACACCATTTTAAGCATAACTTTTGTAATTTAATTCCAATTGCCTTTAAAATTTATGTTATTCATTATTACATCATAATTAATCATATTTACATATAATTAGATGATTTAGGCATAAAAACCAAAATATAGAGAGCAATTTCAAAGAGGCACAAAATTGGGCAGCAAGTATTTTCCATGCAATTTCTCACTTCCCATCCACTTTCCATGCATGTTTTATCATCTTCTCCATAAATTATCACTTCTAGCAATGCATACATATCTCATAAAACATCATAAGGGTAATTTCCATATAGGTTACCTAGGGTTTTCATACATATCAATTCCATAAATAAAACTCAATCAAAACACTTCAAACTTGCATAATTCACTCTTCTTTTTCACTTCTTCACATGATTTCATCAAAATTCATGCATATACTTCATGTTACATTCTTGAACAAATTTCATACAACCATAGAACATAAGCTTCAGTAAAGATTAAGAAGTAATAAACATGTACACAATGAAAATCAACCAAAAAAACCATAAAGATCAATTCTACATGAAAAATTACCTTAAAATTATAGTTTTCTCTACTTAAAGAATGAAAAAGGAGAAAAGAGGATGAGAAGAGGAGTATTTCTAAATAGAGGATGAAAAATATGCAATAATTATCCATATTTCTTTTTTAATTAATATTTATTTGATTTAATACAAAATTAAAGTAGGAACTAATCATATGTTGACACTTGTCAACATATGTTAAGCTTGCTTATCAAACTTAAATTCTTCTTCATTTAATTAATTATTATTACATCATTTTTGCATCATATTCACATAATCATCTTACATGTCATGCATTACATGAATGTACATACATACCTTAAATTTTAGGTTCCATATTTACCCTTCACTTTTTTTATGAAATGACATTTATGTCCTTAACTTAGTACTTAACTTCTAATTAATTCTAGCTTCATTTAAACTTTCATTTGAATATTTTAGCATATACTTTCTCATATAATAACATGTCCATCATGGAAAAACATCATATATCACATATAAATTCCATCATAAAACTTCATCCAAAGCATTCAATAAAAGCATACCTGATTTGCATCTTTAGTGCATATTCACTTCTATAATCATATTTTCACTTTGTTTTTATTTATTTCTATCTCAATTTCATATCATATGGAATTGCTTCACCTCTATATCATTTCATAATATTTCCTCATCTTAATCATTAACGAATCATTCCTTTTGCATTCTCTATCACATCCTAAATCGAGCACCCACTTTGCATTCATGAATTGATTGAAATGTCTTGATTTATATGTTATAAGTGTGATATTGTCATGAAATTATGCTAATGATGGATATTATATGATATGATAAGGGTTTCATGTTTTGTAGTTGAAATGAAAATTTTTGACAAAACCCCTAAAAAGGAACCACTAAATGGTGACTAATTGATGTTTTCCATATTGAAAACACTTAATATGATTAATTAAGTAAGCTTAAGATGATTGTTTTAACTAAAGTTAACTAATATGAAAAGATAGTTAAATAAGATTTGGAATTATTTAAGATGTCATAATTGAGCAATGATGATGTAAGCATGATATGAGTAAATGAGCCTAATTATGATCTTAATGTCTTAGAGAATAAGTAATTATGTATTAATAATGTATTAGTAAAAGTATATTATAATATAAAAATATTAGAAAAGTATAATTAGAATTTTTATTAATGATGTCATGATGATATCATTAAGTAGTAAGATGATATCATAAATTAATGATAAATAAATTAATGATATGTAAATAGATAAATAGATGAATATATGATTGAAAATAGAATAAGTTAAAATAGATTTGAATTATTATATTAAATTAGAAGTGGGATTGGAAATGGTGTTAGTGGGTTTGGAAATGGTATTAGTGGGTTTGGAAATTGTGTTAGTGGATAGAGAGAGAAATTAAAATATTGGTATTTTGGAGTTAGTGAAAAAAGATGGAGGGGTTTTTAATATAAAATAAGATGAATTAGGGTATGTATAGAGTATTAAATACATGAAAATGAATGTTGATTGGTGGATTTAAAATAAATACATGTACATATATGTATAAGGTATGTATAAGGTTGGATTTTAGTGTAATAAATGCATTTTAGGGATGCCCTACACTACATCACTTATCTTATCGACAAATATCCTCTCTTATCCACTCCATACACCCATTTCTCTCACTTATCGCTTGTGACCAAAACCTATCTTCATTTTCTCTTTCAGTCATTTCATTTTCCACTTTATTCTTCCATTTTTCATTTTATCTTAAGGAAAACCAAAACTATACTCCATCTTTCCTTCATTTTCTTTTCAAATCTTATGTTTAAAGTTAGTTCTACATGCAAATATTAAGTTTCAATTGAAACAACACCATTTGTAACTTGTTTTTAAAGTGACCAAAGCTTATCCATACAAAGAAGCTGAAGATTTCATCAACTTCTTCATCCTTTCATCTTGTTTTTCTTAATTTCAAGTAAGGGTTATGGGTATTCTTCAAGTCTTAACAAAAATCATCTTGTTTTCCTTCATCAAATTGTTGGCCGAAACACTTTCTCCATCATTTTCAAGTGTAAGGCCGAAATCCTTAAGATTTATATACTTTATTAGCAAAATGCAACCTTACTTGATGTTTTATCTTATTTTCTTTGATTTATCTAACTTTTAAAGTACATGCATGTTGGTTTAAGTTGTAGATCAACTTAAAGGAAATCAAAGAAGTGAAGGATCATTCAAATCCATAGCAAAATCTAAAAGAGATCAACTTTTAGTTGAGTTTTATGTTATTTGGCTTAAAGTGAGTCTTGGTGAGTATGTTCTAATGGTAGATCAAGTGGTTTTATGAAATTTTTATATGATTAGTGTCATGGCTGAATGGTTTGAGGTTATTTTGTTAGTTTTAGTTGCTGATTTGATAGTTAGATAGTTTAGTGTTGTAAAGAAGATGAAATAAAATGCTTAGTGGTTGTGTGGGTGAATATGTCATGGATTTTTCTTCTTGGGCAAATCAATTAAGCAACATTTCCAATGTTTTGTAAGTTTAAAACATGAATTTATAGAGATTTACTAAAAACCAGAGGGTTAATAGCAAAGAAGATGATAAAATCTAAGCTTAAGATGAGTTAATTTAATGACATAAGGCTTAATCTTCATTTTCAGTATATGGAAGATGATTAAGTTAAAGTATGACTTAAGAAATTAACTTTTTAATTAAGATATAAATAAAGTCTTTTATGATGTAATATGATGAAGCATACGCAATATAAAATCAAATTGGACTTAAGATGATAGTTTTTACATGTTAAGTGTATAAAATAGATGATATGTGGCCATAATCATATTAATAACTTAAATGAGTACTAAAAGAAGTATATTACGTATAATTGGAAGGTTTATTGAAGTCAAAAATGAATAGTATCAATTGGTTGGTCAAGGTCAAAGTAAGTTGACTAAATTAAAGGATATAATGAAATATGACTTAAGGTATGCTAAGAAGACTTGTGGTTAAGTAATATTATAATATAGGTAGCTTAAGAATGCACTTTTAAATGTTAAAGGAATTTTAATGTAGTATACGGCTATGAAATATAAGTGGACTTAAATGATCAATTATTTGAGTATGCTAAGTGACTTTAAGAAGTTCAATAAGCCAATAATTAAGTGATATGATATTATTTTAAATAAGATTTTAAGTTAAGGATTTAATCAAAGATAACAGTGAAGCATAAGTTGATTAAATGATAAATGATTATACTTAAGTGATGGATAATGAACAGAATGAGGCAGATAGCATATGATGTGATGATGTTAATATAAGTGTTAAGTAAATATGTAATAAGAAGTTATATTAAATGCTATTGGAGTGTATGATTAAGTAAGATAATGACAACAATATATCAAGTAAAGTTACTATTTGAATTATTAATTATATACATGACAGTAGTAGTTGTTAGGGAACTTGTTAGTAGAAAATCATTAAGTGTTAGCCAAATGTTTTGTTAATGAATTCTGATATTCAATATTCTTATATGTATCAGATAATACATAATTATGTTAAATAAAAGGGATAAGATAGGACATAGTTATATTAAGATGTTATTGGTTAGATTAAATGACAAAAATATTTTATGATCAGATTAAGTTATAATTTTAAATGAGCAGTGTTAAGATCATGACAGTTTTGCAAATTAACAGTGACATATTAACTGTTGAGTTATTAAGTGTTTAATTAATAGCAGAATTAAGAGAGCAAATAAATTAAACAGAAAATGATGATCAAATATTTTTTTAAGATAATATTTTACTATGATAATTATAATAATAAATATTAATACATAATTGTTTAATTGAATTAATTATGTGATAAGATAAGGAATGAAATAAAATCCTAATCATATAAGATGTTACTGTCTGGATTGAATAACTGGAATGTTATATGATAAGGTTTTATCAAGGAATTTAAAATAGTTTACTGTTTAAATATACTAAGATGTTATAAGTTGTTTTATTTTAAATGCAGTTATAGTTAAGTAATAAGAAGCAGTTTATAAAATGCGTATAAGATTAAAGATAATATAAGAATTATGATATTAATAAAGAGGTTTTAAGATATAATAATGGAAGATTTATTAATTACAGTTTCCGTTGTAGACTTATGATAATAAGTTGATATTACATATATCATATTCGATTTTGAAATAAGTTGATAGTTAATTTGAATATATGGAATAGTAGATACCATTGTAAATATTTATATGATTTCATAAATAATATTGTGATGTGATGAATGATTATCACTGATATGTAATTGGTTAATACAATGGTATATGATTTACAAACATGGAGTAATAAATGATTTATGTGAAATATTAATTATTAATTTAAGACAAACATTGTATTATGATTAGGTAATTCTATGGATAATCTTCACGTATCAATAAAGGAATTAAACAAAGGGAAGGATATCCCAGGTTTGTACTAGTTTAATTAGAAACTCCAGATCCTTTAATGGTCAAAGGGGTGATGGTGTGGTGATGCAATATCATTACATAATTAATTATGATATGTTATTAATTATTCATTAATCATTTCATATACATAATGCATTAAGCATGAACATAGTACAAGATGACATGGAGAAATAAAGAAGGAGGAAAATCAACAAATATAAGAAAAATGTTAAATGATATATAGTGGGAATATGATATATTTCCTACGGGAATTAAACAAAAAAGAAAATGATTGGAAAGCAACAAAATAAAAGAGAAAGATAATGAATGAGAATGGGTTCCGGTTTTTTAAACCAAAAGCAAGTTATGATATGAAAGACCCAGTACATGCGCATATAAATAAATTGACCAAATATTTAAAGTAAAGATATGAGAGAGAATGCATAACATAAATGCATTCTCATAAAAATACATTGTTCATGAATAAATGATGATGATGTAATAAATGGTATTAAGGTATACAACTATGAGTACATCTTGCTATTACGTATAGTAAATATGCATACCATGACATTCATGTTTACTGTTAAATTGATATGTTAATGATAATATTCAAATTGATGATAATGATATAAACATGATGTTAATATGTTATCTTATAATGATGATGTTGATATTAAATAATGATGTGCAATGCTTAGTGATATTGACATTTAAATAATGATTAAATGATTGATTAAGATAATGATTATATAACATACTAAGGTGAGCTCGATTTGAACATGACTATGATGACATAGTAAATATGCATGAGATATTAAAATAGATGGAATAAAAATCAAGAATAATGCTGAAAATGAATATTAATGATAATGTCATATAATTAATGACATCATGATATTATGTTGAAATATTTAATGATGTTTTGGGAATTTATTTATACGATGATTATTTACCATTATTAAATTATGGGATTATATATGAAAGTAAATGGGACATATTGATATTGATATTTATGCTATACTAGTACCACTAAGTTTTATACTCAGCGTTTATCATTTGATGAATGTAGGAACAAGCAAAGTTGGAGAGCAGAATCATTAGTAAAGTTAGCAGTTGGACAAATATTTAAGTTATTGGCAATTGGTGTGATTTTCTTCAGACTTCTATGTCTAAGACAATTGTGCAACTTCTTAAATAAGTGCTTTGGCAGTAACTAAAATAAGTTTGGTGGTATTTTAAAATAAATGATAGTATTATTAATTATGATGATATTATCATGATGATACTTTAATTTGTAAAATAAAAGGCATGTATGATAATGATTTTAATAAGGTGATGATTTAAATTCTGTGATAATATAATGATACTTGGGAATGATAGATGGATCAGCTATAGATGATAGATTGTTATATATATATAAAAAAATTTCTACACTTAATCTTAAATGTTTGAAATCCCTTGTAGGATGATTATTAGTTTTCTTGAATAGAGAATTAGTAATCATGCTATGGGAGCATGTTATGTAGTCGAAAGACGTGACATTCTAATAGCATAAACATATCATATATCTTTTTCTTATGCTTTCAACTTTAAACATTTTCTATACTGCATGTATTCTCTTACCATGAAATACATGCATATATATATACTTTGATATTTAACATAATTAATCCATAATTTCACATCATTATAGCATGACCATGAGATATATATGCATGCATAAATTTAAGGTGCATATGGGGGTGAGATAAAAAGCTCAAGTAAATATATAGAAAAAGAATAAAGAGTATGTTGAAAGGGCAAGTAAGGGGTGAAGACAAGTGAGATTTAAACTTGGAGATTAGGTTTGGGTGAATTTGAGAAAGGACAGGTTCCCAAAACAAAGAAGGACCAAGCTAGATGTAAAAGGAGATGACCCTTTCCAAGTGTTGGAACGCATCAATGACAATGCCTATAAGATTGACTTGCTTAGTACGTATGAAATTGTAGCTACTTTTAATGCTAGTGACTTGTCTCCCTTTGATATGGATGTAGATTTGAGGAAAAATCTTTTTGAGGAAGGGGAAATGATATAGATCTACATGGGTTCAAGAGAACATAAGGAGCTTAAAGGGAGAACCACTAACTCTTTCAAGTTGTCCGGTTACAAGTTCAGCTAATAAATATAAAGCAGCCATGAACTTATTTATTCAAGAATAAATAATAATGAAGATGCAAGAACAAGCTTTTTACAAATGTTATTTAGAGCTTAAAGGGATGCCTAAGGCCATAACATTGCTTTAGGTGAGTTTGGAGAATAAAGAAGCCTAAAGTATGCCATTTTGGTCTAATTATGAAGCCATAGCCTTATTTTATAAGCTTATAAAGGAGTTAGGCTTACTATGCCATAAGTTAGGCCTATTGAGAACCCAAACAAGGAAACAAAGATAGACCAATTATTAGCCTAATTGGCTTGCATAAATTTCTAAGTTTTTCTTGGTTTAGACTTTTCAAATCCTCTTTGGAATAGGACTTCCATAGCCTTGAAGGACTACAATTAGGAACTACTATAAATAGGAGCTATTGTAAGCCTTTAAAAGCACTTTTGATTTTATTGAATAAATGACCTTTTTGGTTTTATGCTTTATGCATGTTATGTTTTTAGTTTTGAAGTGAGGATTTGCTTTCTTCTAATTGTATTAGGAAATTAAGGATAGTTTATCAATCTATTTATGGCATTTTCTCTATTTCTATAACCTTATTATTTACGTTTCCATACCAATTAGTTTGGGGGTTCAATAGGGCGAGGATTTAATCTTCCATTGGAGCTATATCTTTGTGTGCATGAGGGTTTGTGGAATACTTGCCATTAGGTTCCACATCACTTTATATCCAGAAAATCCTCCTTTATCAGAAATAGATGAACCTTTGCCATAACTACCACTTCTTGATCCAACTAAAAATATCATGCTTGTAAGGAAAAGTACCCAAATTATAACTAGACCAGGTTAGCTCAATGATTATACATGTTCTAGAAAACATCAAACTATCATGGCTACAACTTATCTTGATGATCCTTGATAACCTCATCCTTACAAATAAGCCCCCTTAACCTACCATCAAGCTAATGAGGATAATAATTGGATATAAGCCATGTAATCAAAGTTATAGGCATTTGAGAAAAATGACACTTAGCAGATAATTACTCTACTAATAGGTAAAAAAGTTATAGCCTCAAAATGGGTGTATCATAACAAGTATAAACCAGATGGAACAATAGATAAATACAAGGTGAAAGTCATTGAAAAAGGTTACAATTAATTAGCAGGTGTGGACTATCATGATTGTTTCTCTTTGGTTGCTAAAATGGTCATAGTTAGACTTTTTTAGTAATAGTAGTAAGACATAATTAACCAGTATATCAACTTGACATAAACAATGCATACCTTCATGGTTATCTAGATGAGGATATTTATATGAATCCATTGAAAGGTTATTCTTATACCAAAATAGGATAGGTATACAAACTAATCAAAAGCCTCTATGGTCAAATAAGCAAGTAGGCAATGGAACAAGGAGTTAACAAATAAAATAAAAGTAATTCAATTCAAATAGTCAGTACATGATCACTGCTTATTCATCAACACAAAAAGTAAATATAATTTTTCTTATTTATGTTAACAATTTGTTAATTATAGGTCAAAATAATGAAAGAATATAAGAGATCAAGACTTATCTTTATGCGAAGTTCACCATGAAAGACTTAGGCTTTGCCAAATATTTCCTTGGGATTGAAATTGCTTACTCATCAAATGGAATATTCTTGATTCAAAAAAAAAATTTAGGATATCATTAGAGACATCTAGTTACTTCATACCAAACCATGTCCATACCTAATGAAAAAGGAAGCAAAATTACACCAAGATCAGAGTTCACCTTTATAGGATCCTGATATATCTTACTCAACTCAATAGTTAAGCTAGTTTATGTAAGAACCACAACAATTCCATTGGGAGGTAGCACTTCATCTCGTCAAGTATTTGCATGGTACAGTGATTAAAGGCCTTTTCTTCCCTTATAATAATGATCTTTAGCTTTAAGCCTTTTATGACTCCAATTGGGTTGCTTGCTAAATCATATGCTAATTACTTATTGGTTACTATGTCTTCCTTTATCACACCCAGACCAGGTGTGCCATGCTCCTGTAGAATAGCTAATGACTTCCCAAAGAAAATCATTAACTACCTTATAAGGGAAGAACCTTCCTCTGAATTCATCATGCACATATGATAATATCAAAGAATGATAAGCAGGCGGAATAAACTCAAAACATTACATGACATACACACCTTATATATATATATATCCTGCCTATTAAGAAGATAAATAAATAAATACCATTACAAACTACTATAAGTCCCTGCCTTCAATAAATCCTTACTGAATGGCTATCCTGGGATCCGTGGACTACTGACCTACGTTCATCAAATGACAAATGCTGAGTATATAACTCAGCGGTGCTATAATCTTAACATACAATAATAATAACAAAGATGGATAAATGAAACAAGCCAACCTTCTAATCATACTGCAAACGGGCGTTACCTGTAACATATTTACATCCCCTCATATGTCCACTAATGGACTATACTTAGAACATAAGCCTTTCTTAAGGAACCTATATCATCTCATCATTACATGCAACATAATGCACATGACATAAGTTACAATCCCTCTCATATAACATACTACATCATATATATATATATATATATATATATATATTTATTTATCATATCATATGTGAACATACGACATCCGTATCATACATAACACATAGATACCAAAGTACATATTTACGTATGCCAAATATTCATATAACATGTAGTTACATCATCATGCTTTATGGTATATTCTCTGAATATTCATTCGATAACCCTTCATCATTAATACCATCTTATATCTCATCATTATTATGAGGACACCATCATTCTTGGTGTTCCTCTTTTATGTACCCTTCTTTAGACATCTATAACACATTCATATATGCACACTTGGTGCTTCATTCATCTTTAGCCTTACATTTTCATGACATGTGAATGATAATGATAATGCATGAGGATGCATTTATGTTATGCATCGCCCTCTTGTTTTCCTGTAACATACATTCCTTTCCTTTCTTTTATGATTGTGCACAATCTCTCTCTCTCATGCTGGGTCCCTGTAGGTACCAATACTCATCTCCCGAAGGAGGGTATATCATACTATATGGTGCTTTGCACCCATTTCCTACTGTAGGTCTCGAGACTCATCTCCCATTGGGAGGGAATTAATCTATATGATCCCTTAAAGGAATCCATCATCATCATTATGACCCAGTATGATTGGAGCTTATAGCCCCTTTTTTCCTTTCCTCTATCATCCTAATTTTATGCATGCCATGAATGTATTCATATATTTATGATTCATGACATGATATGCATGCAATATTTCATGGTGCCATGTAGCACATCAATCTATCTAGGCATCTAAACATCATTCATCATCTTTCATATCGTTCACATAAGTCATCATTTCTGTAATCCTAGTACACATCATTATGTGCGCCAGTCACATGGTTCATCATACGCATAGCTCACACATGTTACCATTCATAATATATTTTATCAATCATTTCAAGCACCACATTCATAAACACATCTTTATTCATCATACACACATTTCCCTAGGCATGTAAACACTTTATACCTTTATCATTCTATCATGACTCACATAGCACATATCCCATAGATTCACAAGAATATAAACACATAAACATCAGCTGTTAATAATAAAGTGAGTACTTCCTACCCATTGGTGATTTCTTAATAAAACATCTATTGTAAGAAGCAATAACCTGTGATGGTGGCACGTCTAAAATATGCTCATAGTCCCCCCGTCGACTTCCTCTAGCCTTAGTTTTGCCATCTTAAGCTATTTCTTCTCTAAATCCTGAAACCCTAATGTTTAAATGAGTTTAGGAGAGTTTGTCTTAAGAAAAATTAGCATACTTATTCGTTTCAACCCTTTTAAAAAGTCAATAGTTAGTCATGTAAGATCGTACAAATATTGGTACGCCCGTATCGACCAAAATACCCTGACAAATAAAACTCCTGCGAGGGATGGAACTCTCGTACCCCATTTGGTACGCCCATACGTCCACAATCCACCTGACAAACCCCACTCTTTGGTACGCCTGTACGGCTTCTAGGAACCTAAGACCCTTCTGCTCCCCTGTTTGGTACGCCCGTACGTATCCTGTATGCCCGTACCACACTTCAATCTCCTCTTCCAACCCCTCTAATTCACTCTCCTGCCACCTAAAACACTCTAGAACACAACCAAACATGCATACCATCAATCATACATACAATCACACATGCATCACATCATCACTATGGATAGACACCGTCACAGAATACAAAGCACATTCGCATGCACCATACTAAGACATGTATACATACACGTATACATCTAAGCAATCATACACAAAAATACTAAAACTTCTAGGGTGTCAAATGCGGGTGTGACAACTCTCTCCCTCTAAATAGAAATTTCATCCCCGAAATTCATTCATCAGCCATTCATGTGTAAGGCAGTTTGAGAAATTAAAATTACTCTTCATCATATACATTACCTAAAGCATGCCATTAGAGGTTTATACAGTGAAATCATTCTTCATATCCATCTATCTTGATAAAATCAATAAAATTGAGGTGAATATAGAAGTTTGACCTTATACATTATCCCTAAAACATAGAGTTTATTCAAATACATGTAATTTATTTCAACTCAATCATGTATGGTCGATATATGTATTAACTACATCAGGGTTGTATAAATGTTAGATCAACATAATTCTTAGGGTACCCTATCCAAAATCCAAACATAATATACTTCTAAATCATCTATTTCATTACCCCAAATAGGATAGCTACCCCTTTAATACAACAAAAGTCATCTTGCCCAATAAGGAAGCATATATTCTTACTAATATTTTTCTGTTCTTCTTACTAGCTATCCCTCTTTCATCTTGCATATGCCATAGTTCTACATACATTCATACCGCATACATAATCAACACCATCAAGAAATTCATTCTCATTTCATAGTCATCAATCAAAAAATATGGACACACACAGATGCATATAAAATTTTTCATTCATCTATCATTTTGTATGCATATGATGCAACATGCAACGGGTGTACCACTATGAATATGAGACCCCAGATCTCTATATTTATATTATTTCAAACATTTCTATTCGTCGATGATGTGATGACATTATAAATGATTCCTACGACATGTTTATCACTGAGCATAAGCTCGAATCTGTCCCAAGAGTAATCATCATATAAGATTATCATCATTACATTACATACCATCATCTTATCATTTAGTTAAATATAGTATACTGTTATCATGTTTAAATCATTATTTAATATTCATGTCACAGATACTATCATCATGATTCACATCATTAAGACATTATCATCATCGTCATTCGTATAAATGCATCAAGTAGATATCACTCACAACACTATCATGTATATGTCATGGTATGTATGTCTTTAATGATCAAGTTCATATATGCACATTAGTGCAAAATATCATACCATATAAATCAACATCATAATTCTAAGGTATCCTGTCACGTCTGCATGCACACTACTTAGACATATCATAATTTTATTTCATGATCTGGGCATTAGTAATTGATTGAGATTATTATTTTTTTGTATTGATAATGCACGATTATTTAAATTGATAAATTGATATGCTATAGGTATTGGTTATGGATGAGGTATTGTTACTAATTAGGCTAAATTGTGATAAATTGATATTTTATTATAATTAGATGCATTAAGTTTAGTTATTATTGTAGGTAAATTAATTGGTTAGACATAATGTTATCTTATTTAATTATTAAATTATTTAATTTATTTTAATTTATTTTAATTCATTTTAATTCATTTTATTTATTAGTAATAATTAAGTGGGTTTATGCTTAATTATTTTGAGGGTAATGTTATTATTTCTATTATAATTAGTATTAATTATGTAGGGTAATATGTTTATTTATTTCAATGGTGGAGTTATTGTTTTGATTATTATTTTGTATTAATCAATTAAGTTATTCATTTAATTACTAGATTTTCATTATTAGATTATGTAATTATTCTAAATAATGAAATAATAATATTAATAATCATAGTATTTTACTTGAGTGGAAATTATTATTAAATAAATAAATTATATGATTATTGTATTTATGTATATATGTGTTTATTAATATACTTTCTTTTTGGAATGATTTATTGTGTATGGGTGGCATTTTGGTTAATATAGATATTTAATATTATTATTGGTTTGGTGAGTGGAGATGGTCATTTTGGCAGAAGTGTTGGGAAGTGGGTGTTTTGGTTTGTTATGATTTAAATTTTGTCCTTGTTGAATGTGGAGAGGAGTGTCTTGGGTTATTATTAAATAGTTAAATATTATATTAATTATTGAAATATGACTATATGTATTAGATTATAATTAGCATGAATAATTATACATTATTATATGATTAAGAGATTATGTTACACCCACGATAGAGACCCTAGGAGTTATACGTATATCTGTACCTAGGGATGTATGTGAATGTGTATATGTGAATGTATTGGTATGTGTCTGAATGTAGAATGCGTATCTGTGTATTAATGTGGCAATGAATGTGTATGTCTATATGTGTATGGCCTTATTGGCTTGACTGTGTGTCGTCACCTTGTTGGGAAGCGTGTATTCTCGGTCGGATGAGGGACGGCTTGTATTTGTGCTTAGGATTTGTCGCACCCTAATTCTGGACCGGCTTGATCCAGATCGATTTAGGAATGCCTCTGGGTCAATTTGGGTTAGCTTCAGGCCAATCCAAGTTGATTTAGGGCTTTCTAGGCCGTTCTGGGCCAACTTTGGCCGTTCCAGGGTGCCTTTCGGACATGTGCATATGCTTTTGGTTCGTGTGCATATGTTTTTTAGCCTTAGCTTATGTTTTAGGGCCTAGGGTATCTTTCATAGTCGATCGACTATGTTTTAGGGTTTGAACATACTCGATCGAGTATGACTCTAGACATCATACTCGATCGCATATGTTCTTTAGGGCAGACACATTAAACCCTAGTTTT
>CANYBF012611347.1:0-27108 GCA_948192965.1 Dalechampia spathulata | reverse complement strand
TGCTATCTAATTTGGGAATAAAGAGCTGAAGTGTATATTCCTTGAAATTGTTTAAAAATATGATTGAATAAGGATTTCTTAAGATGGTAAGCCAAGAACAATGTGTGAATGACTTGACTAAATGGATGTAAAATGAAAATATTACAGGTTAACGAACGAGACTAATATTTCTACACAGGCTATCGATAAGGGCAAAGCAATAGCAGGTTTGTACTTTTCACTTCATGACCTTGTCTAAGGTCTTGAAATGATGTTCCTATGTTTAAATGCTTATACTATTCCTATTATGAACCCATGTAGGGTCTTAAAATGATATTTTCTCACTTGATTGCTTATGATAGCAAAGTAATGAGCTTACATTATGAATGGTATTATATGATCATTATTGCATAAAATCATTAAAGCATTATGTCATGAATCATCCATACATAAAGACATATTCATGACATACCATATAGAGGATATAATGGGGAAAACAAAGAGATATATAGAATAATGTTCAATTAAAATGTACTAGGTCATACAGTTATTATCGATTCCCTAGATGGAATCATACAATATAAGTTCTTATTATGAACCATAAAGAAATGTTATGTTCCTACGAGAACCAGAGAATGATACAGTACTAGTACATAGAGAAATGGACCTAATACGGGATTGTATACAATCATACAGAAAAGAAATGAAATGAAATGTTACAAGAAAATCAGAGGGAGAATGCAAGGCATGAATGCATTCTCATAGACATACATTATCATTCATTATCATGAAAGTATAAAGAATGGAATGATAAATGCACTACAATTATGCTTATATAGAGATGTATACAAAGTAATAAAGTACAGAGTAATATTTGATACAGGAAAAGTTACAATCTATTTTTTTATGGTATTTGTTCCTATCGTTGCATGATATGTTATATGTGTTGATGATAATAGCTTATGAGAGATGAAAAAAGGGTATGATATGGTATGATATGGTTATACTGTTAAATGATGGTTTACCATGATTTGACTTTAATATGTTATTTTGATATATTGCTCATGTCATTTAATTATTTTATAGCACCATTGAGTTTTATACTCAGCGTTTGTCATTTGATAAACGCAGGACCAAGACCTTCGGACGAGAACTTAGACTAATCGATCTATTATCACACCCCAACTCAGTGTAACATGCTCCCGTAGCATGATTTATAACCTCCTTAGAAAGGAAATCATTAATTACACTACAAGGGATGCATAATAATAAACTTTTTTTAAAAAAGTACTATTCATCAAGCACTATTCATAAATTACTATTCATCAAATTTCGTGATGAAATTTCCTTTTTCACAATATACCATTTGCTTATAATCATTATACCACATTATAATATACACCATAAAAAGTAATATTGCTAAATGAGAAATGAAATGTGCTACATAATGAGAAATGACATCTCAGAGTATGTTATAAAAGTCCAGACAACATCAAGGATAGAGCTTTACAAAATTCTTGACCTTTACTAACTGTGGATTAGCTACTCCTATCGCTCCCTAATTGAACTAGGTCCTGCGTTCATCAAATGACAAATGTTGAGTATAAAACTCAGTGGTGCTATAACAATGCATACATGACATTTCGATATTCAATAATGATAATACCATATCAATATACATAAAAGATTCATAAAACAATGCACCATCATCATATAATATCAGTTGGTAACCTATTATATCAATATTGAACACTTGATATAATAATATAAGAATATATACCATAAGCAGTCCTCTGTAACTTTTCTTTTATCAGTTGTCATATAAGAGAATCATCATATATATGTATGTATACATATTCGTATCATACATCATTGTCTTTAATCCTTATGTTTCCACCATAAATGAATATTCCTTTTCATACTAGGTCCCTCTAGGTACTGGTATTCAACTCCCAAAGGAGGCCAATATCATATAACTGTAGGGTTCTGTGAACCTAATCTCCTTGGGGAGAGCCATTGTAACTGTATGATTCCTTTAAGGAATCCATTAATAATTGTATGACCCAATACGTTTCTTTTTCTGTAATATCTCTTTTTCTCTCTTTTATCCACCTTATAACTTCTCTGTAATGTCATGAATATGTCTTTATGTATGGGTGATTCATGACATGATGTATAAATGATGCTTTAATGCTTGTATGCAATAATGATCATATAATACCATTCATAATAAAAACTCATTGCTTTGCTATCACAAGCAATCAATTGGGAAAACATCATTTCCAGAACTTTAATGGGTCAAGAAGTGAAAAGCAGAAACCTGCAATGGATTTTCTCTTTTCTAAACCCCTTAATGGTACTTATAAATCTTCCTTCACACCACCTATAACATTACAAAGTATCCATACTTAATATAAGAAACAATTCATACAAAGATTCACAATATATTGCTTTCTTTCCAATCATCTTACTGTTACACCCATAGTTGTGACCCTAGTAGTTTGTATGATAGGATACGGATAAAGGTCTGTATGCGTATAACTTTAGCTATATGTTGATGACGTGTATATATATGTATGTATGCTTGTATACGTGTATATGTGGATGTATGTTGTTGATTGTGATTGTATTTCATGCTACTGTCACCTTATTGGGAAGCGTGACTTCTCGATTGGATGAGGGACAGTGATTTTGATATGTTTAGGATGGTTTTGGAGTGTTTTTCACAGAGTCTAAGTGAGTTAGAGGCTTTAATTTAGGCATGTCCTGCTTTTAGGCATGCGGTACGGACGTACGGATAGCCGTACGGGCGTACCAAGCTTGAGGGAACAGGGAATTGGAGGTCCTGGAGTCGGTACGGGCAGACCAAGAGGGTGTACGGTCGTACCATTGCTCGCAGGAAAATTTATGCATCAGGAACTTTAGGGTCGTACGGGCGTACCAAATCTGATACGGGTGTACGATAACTCGCAGGAAAATCAGTGCATCAAGGTTTTTAGGTTGGTACGGGTATTTGGTACGGCCGTACGCGACTTAAAACACCATTTTTAGGAGGATAAACTTAGACTTTTCTTTGACTTTCTTTTTTTTTCTTCCTCCTAAACCCTTTCCAACGTCCCTAAACCCCTAGAGATCATCTTCCTTCAAGGTATTAAGTATATCAGAGTTGATTTTACAAGGTTAGAAGCTTAGAGACATGATTAATCACTAGAAGCTTTACTTCTGACAGGTTAGTGCTAGTTTGTATTAGTTGTTCTTTGCTTCTTTTATTGCTTTTAAGCCAAGTATGGCTTAGTAAATGATGATTGGGGATTGAATTCCTATATTTGCTAATTATTTGGTGATATGAGCTTGTGATTTGTTAAGTTAAATGACTCTTGTTTGAGATTCTATACGTTACTCTTGCATGGTAGCATATTCATAACATATGGGATCGTGAATGCCTAGACAAAGTGAGAGAAAATGAGGAAAGGCATGCTAGATCATATCTTACAGGATTCCATAATGGAATCGTATATTATATTACCTCCTACGGGAGTTGAGTCTCGAGACATAGGTAAAACATAAGGGCCTACGGGCCAGGATTACAGTTGTCCTCCTTCGGGAGTTGAGTACCAGTACATAGGGATCCAGCATGGGAATTTATTGTGCACAATAAGTGAGAAAGAAAAGGGAAAGAGAGTACAGAACAGAGAGAGAAGAGGGCAAGCATAGCATTGCATTGTATTGCCTGTTGTTTGACATGCTTATTTCTGTTACATACGTGTTACGTGCACCACTGAGTCTTTGACTCAGCGTTTATCAATTGATGAACGCAGGTTCCAAGCCTACTGTGGAAGGCCTAGAGCAGTGATTGTTGGTGTCAGCAGAGTGGCAGATTTAGCAGCAATCCCAATCTCGAGGTGGTCCGGGACAACCGAGCGTGCTTTCTTTTTGTAGCCTTGTATGGTAGTTTGTATAGATCAGAGAGGCAATAGTGTAATTGTAGTTTGGTGGTGACTTGTACGGTTATTGTAACCCGAACCTTTGTATATGAATGAATATACTTTTTTTATTGACGTGTTCATTCAATTGAATGTATGTTGTTATCCAGGGTTATGATTGGTTCTATTTGATGATTTCACCGCCATACTATCTGTTATCCCCATACGACATCTTTTTATACTTATATAGGCATCCCTTATAGTGTATATAGCAGTCTTCCATACGGGAGGTCGTTGTGTATGTTACGGGAGCATATTGCTCCAGGTATGGGCTGGGTGTGACATGTTTTAGTGGTATCAGAGCTATGGTTATGGCTTGTAGGGTGTAGAGCTATGGTTTAGCTTGACGTGTCTTTATTATGGATTCCTAGGAGTTACTGCCTTTGATTGTTAAGCTACAGTGAAGGAGTGTTGCTTGTCCCGACCATTGCTGACCTTAGGACTCTTGTTTGCATGCTACAGCTTAGGTTTGATGTCTGATAGGAGGATTAATGTCGGTGAGGAAGGTGAGGATAACTTTAATCCCTAAGAGAGTTCCTTAGGATCGGGAGAGCATGCGGGTAGACAGGTGGAGGCTTTGACTGCTGACCCGATGGCAACTTAGTTTGCCCAGTTTATGCGTTTTCTTCAAGTGTAGAGTCAGACGTTGCCTGCAATTCCTGCCCCACCTCCAGTGGAGCAAAGGGAGGAGTATAAGTTAGACTTCACAAAGTTGAGGTCATATGGAGCCACAGATTTCACCGGTACAACTGATCCATAGGTGGCAGAGGTATGGTTGGAGCAGACACAAAGGGTGTTACGCCAGTTGAAGTGCCCGGAGACGATGAAGTTTGAGTATGCCATTTCTTTGTTACAGGAGGACGCGTATGAGTGGTGGAAGACCATTCCCCAGAGTATGGCTGATCCTCTCGTGTTGACATGGGCTGATCTACAAAAGGAATTCCAGCGGAAGTATGTACCTTCAGCCTATACTGACCAGAAGTTACAGGAGTTTCTAGGGCTAAAGCAAGGAGATCTATCGGTAGTAGATTATGAGAAGGAGTTCACTCGGTTGGCGTATTATGCGACCCATATTATACTATCTAGACGAGAGAGGTGTAAGCGATTCGAGGAGGGCTTGAATCCACGGCTCAGAGCATTCGTGCAGACCTCTCAATATGATGACTTCTCAGCTCTGATGGCCAGTGCCTTAGATCTCGAGCGGATGATACTTGAGGAGGATGCTCGATAGGAGTCGATGAGGAGATCGTATAGGGGGCCAAGTTCTTCTTCGAGTTCTTCGAAGAGGGGCAAGTTCAGGAGTTCTTTTCCCCCTAGGTCGAAGGATGTACGACCAATGCCACTGCGGTGAGAGCAGAGTGGGAGACCTATTTCTTATAGTGGCAGTACAAGTGCTAGACCATATTCCTATCGTATATGCGGTTAGACTCATTATGGACCTTACCGGACGGGCAGTACTGCATGTTTCAGATGTGGCGATGCAGGTCATTTTGCCCGGGAGTGCCCAGAGTGGTCTGGTGGGCCTGTTTGTCCTATTGTTGAGGGAGAGGTTTGACAGCAGCAGCACCAGTAGCAAAGACCTAGCTATGTCAGTTCTCAGGGGTCTGAGCGAGGCAGAGGCCGAGGGAGAGGCCGTGATAGTGGTGGAGGTAATGGCGCCAGTCAGGGGTCCATTAATCAAGTTGTTGGGGCTCCTGCCAGAGTCTATAACTTAGTGCACCGAAGGGAGCAATAAGCAGCGGATGTGGTGCTCGGTAATGTTCTTATCTCAGATCATGATGCTTTAGTTTTATTTGATCCGGGTTCATCACATTCCTATATTGAGTTTCGGTTTTCTCAGTTGATTGGTATGGTGAGTGAGGAGTTAGGCTATGGGATAGTGATCTCCAGTCCATTAGGCAGACATGTGGTAGTGAATCGAATGTTTAGGTATTGTCTGTTGATGATACAGGGTGTATGTTTCTCGTCTAACCTTGTAGAGATGCCATTCCGAGAGTATGACATTATTCTAGGGATGGATTGGTTGGCAAGATACGGAGCGGTAATGGACTGTCAACGGAAGATAGTGACTCTGCAATCTTTTGATCAGGGGATGATTCTGCTTAAGGGTAACATATCGTTGGTGACAGTGAGGCTAGTGACAACTGTAACTGCACGGAAGTTACTGTTACAGGGCTGTGAAGCGGTGTTGGCTCATGTGCTGGATGTAAGACAGAAGGGAGTTCAATTGACAGAAATTCCAATAGTATGTGACTTCCTTGATGTGTTTCCAGAGGAGTTGCCAGAGTTACTGCTAGAGAGAGAAGTAGAATTTGAGATCGAGGTGTTACCCGGTACAGAATCTATATCGATAACACCTTATCGAATGGCACCCACTGAGCTTAAGGAGTTGAAGGTGCAATTGCAAGAGTTACTAGATAAAGGTTTCATTCGCCCGAGTGTTTCACCTTGGGGTGTGCCAGTGTTGTTTGTGAAGAAGAAGGATGGGTCTATGCAAATGTGTATAGACTACCGACAGCTGAATAAGGTGACGATCAAGAATCGATACCCGTTGCCGCGTATCGATGATTTGTTCGATCAGCTTAAGGGTGCAGCGGTATTCTCTAAGATTGACCTGAGATTGGGATACCACCAATTGCGAGTGAAGGAAGGTAGTGTGGCTAAGATAGTGTTTAGAACTCGGTACGGCCATTATGAATTTCTAGTAATGCCGTTCAAGTTGACGAATGCACCAGCAACTTTCATGGCATTAATGAACATGATGTTTTCTAATTATCTGGACCAGTTTGTTGTCATGTTCATTGATGACATCCTTGTCTATTCTAAGACGCATGAGGAGCATGACTATCATCTGAGATTAGTGCTGGAACGGATGAGGGAGAAGTAGCTATTTGGCAAGCTATCGAAGTATGAGTTTTGGCTTGAGCAAGTAGCATTTTTGAGACATGTGATCTCGGCAGAGGGGATCAGAGTGGATCCGAGTAAGGTGGAAGCTATAGTGAGCTGACAGGTTCCCAGGAATGTCAGCGAGGTTCGTAGTTTCTTGGGTTTAGCAGGGTATTACCGGAGGTTTGTTAAGGGATTTTCCATGATTGCTTTGCCCTTGATAACATTATTGCGGAAGGACGTTCCTTTTGTTTGGTCAGAGGAATGTCAGAGGAGTTTTGAGCTGTTGAAGAAGTGTTTGACACAAGCTCCAGTTCTTACACTACCCACTCCGGGTCAAGCGTATGTGATTTACAGTGATGCTTCGCTGAATGGTTTAGGATGTGTCTTGATGCAAGATCGGAAAGTAATTGCCTATGCTTCAAGGTAATTGAAACCACATGAGAAAAATTATCCTATACATGATTTGGAGTTGGCAGCGATCATGTTTGCCCTTAAGATTTGGAGACACTATTTGTACGGTTAGCTCTGCTATATGTACACGGATCACAAGAGTTTGAAGTATCTGGGTATGCAAAAAGAGTAGAACTTGAGGCAGCGACGCTGGATTGAGCTAATTAAGGATTATGACTGTGTGATAGATTATCACCCAGGGAAAGCTAATTCAGTTGTCGATGCTCTAAGTCGGAAGATGTTTGCCGGCTTGAGACAATCTTCATTGGTTTTGGTGTATGAGATGCGACAGTTGGATGCCACTTTGATGCTACAGTCTGATTGTATACTGGCACAGTTACAGATGAAAGTCAAGCCCCTGTTGACAGACCAGATACAAAAGAGTGCAATTAGTGATGCAGAATACCAGAAACAATTGCAGAAGGTGCAGTCTGGTAAGACTACCGTGTTTACTGTGGATGAGGATGGTAATCTAAGGTACGGGACACGGTTGTATGTTCCGGAGGATGAGGGATTAAAGAGATAGATTCTCGAGGAAGCCCACAGTTTGACATATGCCTATCATCCCAGAAGTACGAAGATGTATCGGGATTTGAGACAATACTACTAGTGGGTTGGTATGAAGAGAGATATAGCAGATTATGTGACTAAATGCCTGATTTGTCAATGAGTGAAAGCAGAACATCAGGTACCAGTTGGATTACTTAATCTGTTGCCTATGCCAGAGTGGAAGTGGGATCAGATCACGATGGATTTGGGGCACTTTCCAGAGAGCTTTAAGCTCAAAAGTACATTTCAGTACGGCTTTTCATCCCCAAACCGATGGCCAGTCTGAGAGGGTGATCCAGATTCTTGAGGATATGTTACGTGCCTATATTCTCGAGTGGGAGGGTAGCTGGGATCAGTACATGCATTTGATTGAGTTCGCGTATAATAATAGCTACCAGTCGAGTATACAGATGGCTCCGTATGAGGCTTTGTATGGGCGTAGGTGTAGGACGCTGTTACATTGGGATGAGGTTGGTGAGCGGAGATTGATTGGGCCTAAGCTTGTTTAGTAGGCCAAAGATCAGGTGCAGCTGATTAAGTCCAGATGGAAAGCTGCGTCTGACAGACATAAGTCGTTTATGGATTTAAAGCCGCGAGACATCGAGTATGAAGTTGGGGATAAGGTATTTCTAAAGGTATCTCCATGGAAGAAGATTATAAGATTCGGTCAGAAGGGTAAGTTGAGTCCTCGTTTCATTGGTCCGTACGAGGTACTCGAACGAGTAGGACCGTTGGCGTATAGGTTAGCCTTGCCACCAGATTTAGACCAGATTCATAATATGTTTCATGTTTCTATGCTGAGGAGGTATAGATCGGATCCTTCGCACATGATTCCAGTGGAAACGATTAAGGTTCAACCGGACTTGTCATATTCGGAGGAGCCAATTCAGATTTTAGCCCGAGAGGTTAAGCAACTAAGGAAAAAACAGATACCATTGGTGAAGGTATTGTGGAACCATCACACGGGTCAAGATGCGACTTGGGAGTGAGAGGCCCTGATGAGGGGCCAGTATCCTCATTTGTTTTCTGGTAAGTTTCGTTTTAATTTCGGGACGAAATTCTTTTTAGGGGGAGAGAGTTGTTACACCCATAGTTGCAACCCTAGTAGTTTGTATGATAGGATACGGATAGAGGTCTGTATGCGTATGAGTTTAGCTATACGTTGATGACGTGTATATATATGTATGTATGCTTGTATACATGTATATGTGGATGTATGCTGTTGATTGTGATTGTATTTCATGCTACTGTCGCCTTATTGGGAAACGTGACTTCTCGGTTGGATGAGGGATAGTGATTTTGATATGTTTAGGATGGTTTTGGAGTGTTTTTCACAGAGTCTGAGTGAGTTAGGGGCTTTAATTTAGGCATGTCTTGCTTTTAGGCATGCAGTACGGACGTACGGATAGCCGTACGGGCGTACCAAGCTTGAGGGAACAAGGAATTGGAGGTCCTGGAGTCGGTACGGGCAGACCAAGAGGGTGTACGGATGTACCGTTGCTCGTAGGAAAATTTGTGCATCAGGAACTTTAGGGTCATATGGGCGTACCAAATCTGGTACGGGTGTACGATAACTCGCAGGAAAATCATTGTATCAAGGTTTTTAGGTTGGTACGGGTATTTAGTACGGCCGTACGCGACTTAAAACACCATTTTTAGGAGGATAAACTTAGACTTTTCTTTGACTTTCTTTTTTTTCTTCCTCTTAAACCCTTTCCAATGTCCCTAAACCCCTAGAGATCGTCTTCCTTCAAGGTATTAAGCATATTAGAGTTGATTTTGCAAGGTTAGAAGCTTAGAGACATGATTAGTCACTAGAAGCTTTACTTTTGACAGGTTAGTGATGGTTTGTATTAGTTGTTCTTTGCTTCTTTTATTGCTTTTAAGCCAAGTATGGCTTAGTAAATGATGATTGGGGATTGAATTCCCATATTTGCCAATTATTTGGTGATATGAGCTTGTGATTTGTTAAGTTAAATGACTCTTGTTTGAGATTCTATACGTTACTCTCGCATGGTAGCATATTCATAACATATGGGATCGTGAATGCCTAGACAGAGCGAGAGAAAATGAGGAAAGGCATGCTAGATCATATCTTACAGGATTCCATAATGGAATCGTATATTATATTACCTCCTACGAGAGTTGAGTCTCGAGACAAAGGTAAAACACAAGGGCCTACAGGCCAGGATTACAGTTGTCCTCATTCGGGAGTTGAGTACCAGTACATAGGGATCCAGCATGGGAATTTATTATGCATAATAAGTGAAAAAGAAAAGGGAAAGAGAGTACAGAACAGAGGGAGAGAGAAGGGGGCAAGCATATCATTGCATTGTATTGCCTGTTGTTTGACATGTTTGTTTCTGTTACATATGTGTTACGTGCACCACTGAGTCTTTGACTCAGCGTTTATCAATTGATGAACGCAGGTTCAGAGCCTACTGTGGAAGGCCCAGAGCAGTGACTGCTGGTGTCAGTAGAGTGGTAGATTCAGTAGCAATCCCAATCTTAAGGTGGTCCGGGACAGCCAAGCATGCTTTCTTTTTGTAGCCTTGTATGGTAGTTTGTATAGATCAGAGAGGCAGTAGTGTAATTGTAGTTTGGTGGTGACTTGTACGGTTATTGTAACCTGAACCTTTGTATATGAATGAATATACTTTTGTTATTGACGTGTTCATTCCATTGAATGTATGTTGTTATCCAGGGTTATGATTGGTTCTGTTTGATGATTTCACCGCCATACTATCTGTTGTCCCCATAAGACATCTTTTTATACTTGTACAGGCATCCCTTGTAGTGTATACAGCGGTCTTTCATACGGGAGGTTGTTGTGTATGCTACGGGAGCATGTTGCTCCAGGTATGGACTAGGTGTGACACTTACGAGTAAGTCTGTGACTTAACATAATTAAGCAATCGTAAAGGATTCTTAAGATTGTTCAACTAATACCCTACTTAAATATATATATACTTGTATAATGAACATATAATTTAAGGATAGTAAAATATACAGTTTCTACTTAATTAATGATGGCTTGATGATATTATGAGCATGCATTTTTGTGTATTAGTTTTACTATGACATTATAGAAAAAAAATTGTATAGATAGATCCCTTATGGAATAATTAATGATTTCCTACCTTAAGGGATTATTAACTATTCTACGGGAGCGTGTTGCACTAGGATAGGGTGTGATAATCATTTCCAAAAGAATGGTTTTTCATTATCTTTTACTTCGTCTCAAATCCTCATAAAAATTTTCAAAATTATATTTTCAAAAAATTTAATATTCTTTATATCAATAATAGTGTCACAATCAAATACATCACCTTTTAGCACAAGAAATCTATATACAACACTATGTTCAACATAACCAATAAACATGTAATCAAATATTTTAGATCTTATTTTTCTCCTTTGAGAATTAAGTAATATAATCTTAGCAAGGCACCCATTTCAAATATTTAAGGTTAGGTTTATAACCTTTCCATAATTCATATCGTATCTTATTGATTCTTTTGTAAGGAATTCTATTTTGCATGTGACATGTAGAAAGTAATGCTTCATCCCATAAATTATCAAATGTAGAGGAACTAACAAATAAAACATTCATAATTTTGTTTAAGGTTCAATTTTTCCTTTCAGTTATTTCATTACATTCATGTGAGTAAGGAGGTGTAGTCTCATGAATTATGCCTTTTTTTCAAAATATTCATTAAAGGAAAGGTAGTCACTCACCACCTCTATCATATCTAATTCTCTTTATTTTCTTATTTAATTAGTTTTCAACTTCTACTTTATATAATAAAAATATGTTAAAGCTTTATCTTTATGTTTAAGTAAAAATATTTTAATATATTTAGAAAAATCATCAATAAAAGTCATATAATATTTTTTATCACCTCTAGTCATAGTTTATTTTAAGTCACTTAGATTAGCATGAATTAGATTAAGTACTTAAGTTTCTTTATGCATAGAATGACATGTTTTTTTAGCCAATATTGATTCTATACATATTTCATATTTATTCATAAAAGAATTAATAAGTCTAAAAATCAAACCAACTTGTTGCATTCTTTTAAGATAAAAATTATTAAAATATCATAATTTAGCATGTCACAATTCAAAGGAATCAACCAAGTAAGCAAAAGAATATGATAAGATAATAACGTGCATGATAACTTGGCTTTCCACAAACAAAACAATTTCCCTTCTTCTTAAAGGTAAGATTAGGACCGTTAAGAATGTAATCCGGTTCGTTAATGTACATGTTATGTTGTCTTTTATCTTACACTAAATGAGCTTTAGAAGTTAACTCCTTTGCTTTTGCAGTTTTTAGTTCCCTTTTGTTGGTGTCTTCAATGATGATATGAATTATCAGTTTTGTTAACATTAATTGCTTATATTTATGCTTCAATTGTTGTTTTGTCATATCTACTCTTAACACCTAGAATATACTTATATATGTAGTATTATTATATGTGAGATTGGATGATTAAATGCTATTAAATGTGCTTATGATAATGTGCATATGATATTATTATGAGTGAATGATTAAATTGGTATAGTAATTATATGTATTTGGAATGATTTACTTGAGTGTTGATTGAGAATTATTTATTGTACATGTATATACTTGTATATGAAGGTGCATACATATTGTATGTGTATAAGTTGTGTATATGATTTAAAAGAGGGTTAAGTGAAATAAGGGAATATATATATATATATATATATATAAGTAATTTTAAAACAAAAGAAAGAAGTACGGAAGAGATAAGCATAATGGGTCAAACATTTGACCCTAAGTTTAACTAAAGGGACATATATGGGGCAAGTGATATTTGTGTATGTTAAGAGCAAAATTAGAAAAAAGAAAAGAAGAAGATCACGTAGGAAGGAAGAAGATAGTGATAGAACTTAAAGACTAGAATGATCAAGGTTAACTAACTTCACATAAGCTTAAAAGAAGGTGATTAAAGAAGAGCTAGTAGAACTCTTGCTATAGATTAAAGAGGTAAGTGTATACTTGATTTAAATGATATGTATGTATGTTTGATCACCTTATTATGATACTTGTAAGTGTATGAAGTTTGAGAAGAATGGGATCATGCATATCCATGACTGTTAGAATCACTTTTAACCTTATTCATGCTTGGGTGGAATTGAATGAAGTAAAAACTATGTTGAATTGTATTTGATGCATGATTGAACTTTAAATTATGTTGAATTGATGTTTTTAGCAAGTTTTAGAAGTGTTTTTATGGTGTTTTGGACATGGTATTAGGTTAAGAGGCTTAAGGAACCATTTGAGGGTGTTTTGGGTGCTAAAAAATGGTGAAAATGGGTGTTTTTAGGGGAGGATGAGTCTTACACGAGTCGTGTAAGCTCATACATGACTCATGTAGCTTTAGGACGACTTAGACAAGTTTATTTAGTGAGGGTCAAGCTCTACATGACTCGTATGGAGTCTTACATGACTTGTGTGGACCCTTAAAGGTTATTTTGAGTGGATTTTGATGAGGAAACTTGATCCATAACTCATGAAACTTATACATGACTTAGGGAAGCCTATAAGTGAATGAAATATGTTATTAAGTATGGCTTTGCATATTAAACGCTTGAATAAGCATGTATATGAAATATAATAATGAAATTGTGCTGTAAAATGGTTAAGATGAATTATGTAAATGCTTGAATAGTGTTGGTGAACTAAGAATGTATGGATGTTGCATTTAGATGTTGATAAAGGGAAAGCTACAACCTCCACACCTATAGAGGATTCAAACACGAGGACATACCAGGTTTGTGCTTAATATAGGTTATGCTTAATAATAATTGAATAGTGAAATGAGATCGATAGGTAATAGCAAAGCTTGGTTGAATATGAATGGACTTGAATGGTTATTATTGTATATTTTGGTTATCTTCCATTATTAAATGATATTTTTGTATAGAAATGGAAGTGAAATGCTATTGAAATGGTATTAGAGAATGCTTGTTAATGTGATGAGGTATTTGATGACTTTGAGTTATGGGTTAGTTGTTAACCATGAATTAACTATTGAGCATGTATTAAATGATGTATTATCATGAGTCATGCATTTTATCTTATAAGCATGACATATAATGGAGGAATAAAGGAGGTATTATGATCAATAACGGTGGAGGAATAGAAGAGGCATGATACATAATTGGTGGAGGAATAAAGGAGGCAAATATGTACTGGAAATAAAATAAATGTGAAACGGAAGCCAATATATGTTGTGCACAATCAAAGAAGATGAAATGAGCAATCTGGGATTGTAAATGATGATGAACTAAGAAGGGAGACATGATGCATATAACATATACATTAGCATCATGCATAATGATTATTTAACTTATGAAGCATATAAATGAGAAATGATACAACATTATTCTATAACTCTATGTTTGTTGTAAGGGAACTATAGAATGGGATTGTATTTTCAGTTATTGTATAATGTGAATGAAGTGAATGCGTAATGATTTAGTGCATGGTGATGATTGAAGTTATTGATGAGTTATGAAAACATGTATTACATACAATTAATTATGCTTTAAAGATTATTAATGCTAACCTTTTCTGTAATGTGGCCAATACCATTACGTAATTTATAGTCATATTCACTTTTATTTAATCACCATTAAGTTTTATACTCAGCATTTGCCTGTTGATGAATGCAAGCCCGAGTAATTAGCTGAGGGTAAGGTTGAAGAACACCAGTTTGAGCAAGGTCTTGTTGATTTTGTATGGCTGAGGTTGATCAACTATCAACTTTTAAGTAACATTTATAAGCAGTATATGTTCAAACTTGATTGTGATTGTAAATATTGAATGTTCAATGATGTATATCTTTATCAGCACTTACTTAATCAAAGTCAATTATGTATGGGCATGTTTTAACAGATAATTGATGTGAATGATTATTGGATTGTTTGAATTATCTATATGATTTAAATCGTAATTTGCCTTGTTGTAAAGGCTTAATGTATAATGGGATGTATTGTATAAAAAAAAAAGAATTTATAGATCCCTTGAAGGATGTTTAATGTGTTTTGGTGTTGGAGTGGGATGCACCAACCATTCTATGGGAGCGTGTGATCTGTTTGGGTGTCATATGCTTATAGTTTTTCCATGATCCTAGTAGTTTCTCAATGAGTAATCTAACCATAAATTCTTCTTATAAGTTTATATCTTTAGCTTTCAAGTCTTCAAGCAATGTATCGTATTCATTAATTTCAACATTGATATCTTTATCATCTACCATTTCCCATTTATAGAAGTTTTCAATCATGAATTTTTATTTCCTAGCATCATCAATAGTATATTTGGGAATCATAAAATCTCATATCTCTTTGGCTTCTTTATAAGAACAGTAGATATCAAAAAGGTCATTAAAAAGTATGCTTAGAATGGTATGTCTATATACCTTATTAGCATATGTCTAAATTTCCATAAGCTTTGCATTAGAAGACTTGAATGGCTTGACATTTGATAAAGCAAGAATAACTCCATGCATATCCTAAATGGAGGAAATATACTCTTACCATTGCTTGAAGTTTTGGCCATGAAATATTTTAACCTTTAATATGTTTAAAAAAGGCTTAACATATAGAACACAATATATCATTAATAAATAAGTTGCTAGAAGTGGTTATAAACCAATAAGCAAAAAAGAACAAAGAGCAAAAGGTGTAGTAATGGCACCATTGGATGTCAAAGTTAGTGGTGTAGAAGTCAAGACATTAGTAGGAGCAAAGGCAAAAGCAAAAGGAAAAGTATAAGCCACAATTTCTTTAGATTATTAGTAAATAAACATGTAAAGTTTGAGTCATGAATTTAATTCATTATCCTAAAGGAATTATTTTACTATAAAAGAAGAGAAATATGAAAGTTCCTCTAAATGTTAATCTAGGATGTAGAATAACAAGTATACATAGAGTGACATAAGAAAACCCAACAGATAAGAAATGAATATAAAAGTAATGATTTTTAAGTGTAATACTTACATGTATTTATGGAAGAGAAAATGTGGAGAAAATCATGGCATAATAACATTAAAGTGGAGCTAAAGCTAAGGGAAAAAGGGAATGTATCATGCTCCAAGAAAATCAAAGGATTTACACTAAATTCGAGCTTTTGACTCGTTCTTGAGTTCAACCCATTATTCTCATTTTATAAGCCCAAGTAAAAGAATTCTCTAATAGAGCCTTAAAACTTCTTTTAGGTTTTTGATATGGGACAAAGTTTTTTAAAATACACACCAACATGTATAACATATTATTTTCATGTTGCTAGGAAAGACTAGAGATATAAACATTTTATATAGATCTAGAGTTACTATAAGATATCTTTTTCATAATATAAGAAATATAATTTTTCATGTTAAAATTCAAGGAATTAAAGTTATTTTTTAAATATTTATCAAAATTTATTTTATCAACATTATTATGATCAGTAGTTATTTACCTGTTTGTAATATTCCCACCTCATTATTCATTATTTTTTATATCTTTACTAGTTCTTATGATATCATCATAAGAATAATGGTAACAACAGTAAAAAAGTATCAAGAAAATTTTAATTTACATTTTTTCTTAAGAAGAAAAAAATCAAACTTGCTTTCATAATTATAATGTAACAAAATTAACTAAATAATATAAATATAATCACTTCAAACTAATACACATTAACTTAATATTCATTTAACTTATACATCAAAATTAACAAACATAATAATAAAGATTAATTAATAATACACCAAATCATGAATATTGCATCTAGTAATTTATATATTACTTCAACTAACAATCAAAATAAACTTGATAGCTTCTTAACTTTCAGAGGGACAAAATTAACTAACATCAATGTAATAACAACAACAACAACAATAATAATAATAATAATAGCTACAATACACATTTTCTTCTATCTAGAATGGCTTGCATTAATCTCACATTGTAATTTTCTCACTTCAACTTTTATAATACTTATTTCTTCTTTTTACTTCTTTATGACTTCTTCCTCCTTTCAAGCTTCTCTTTAATGTATTTTAGTTGTAACTTCAACTCTTCTATAGTCATTTTTTTTTACTTCAATAACATATTAAAGTTAACATTAATATTATTATAAAGAAACTTTAAAACATTTTTATTCATTTTAAAATTTTCTTCATCATACCTCTTGAAAACTATTTTTATTTCTTTTAGAACTTTCTTCATCATACCATTTAAACTTTGTCATATTTTTTTCTATAATTATAAAATGATGATATCAAAAAGCTGAAATTGTTGTTTGAGTAAAATTATGATACCATTTAAACTGAAATTGACATATATAAAATTATATCCTTTCCATTTATGTTATGTTTGAGTAAGTAAGATGAGTGAAAAATATTAAGCAACCATATATTTTATATTTGTTTATTTTGTTTCCATATTTATTTTTAATTATCTTGAAAAAATTGTATTTATTGTTCAATTCATTCATCACCTCTAGTTATGTTTTTATCCTTTTTGTCGAAAATGATTTGATTTCCAAATTCAAAAAATTCGAAAACATTCCAAAAATGTCAAAGCCTCTATAAAAATCAAAATAAATAAACTTAATTAATTTTTTTTTATTTAAACCGAATTTTACTTACCCACCCCGAACTAAATGAATTTTTTCAATGTGATTTATTTTTGTTTATATCAAATCATTTTCCAAATTTACTCTATCCAACCAAAAATGAAGGAAATTATATTAAATAAACTGTTGAATAAATATTAAATATACAATACTATGACATTCCAACGTATAATATAATTTTAAATTTAATCAAATATACTTACATAAAAAGTAGATAATTCTGCCATGGTCAATTGCAATTTCTAGAAGAACAGGTCCTTAAAGATAATATAACCAAAAATTTAAGGATCAAAAGTGCATTACACGCAATAGAGAAGCGCGTGGAGCAGCATTTTAATGTCTTCCGGAAACGGGTGACGTTCGACGTGTCAAAGAAGAAAAGTTTTCAAGTCCATTAAACTGGAAATCAGATCCAAAATTTTCAAAATATATGATTATTATTATTATTATTATTATTATTATTATTATTGTAGTGTATCATCTTTTTTATTGAAAATATTTATTACAAATTAATGTATTTTTAGTAATCTATTTAAAATAATAAAATTTGTCAATTATCCTTTTATGCCTCCAAACTAAAAACTATAAAAAATAATAAAAGATTAAAGATTGACGGACTTTACTCTATATTTGATGTTATTAAATGAAAACTAAATTAAATAATGATTAATATAGTAATTCTTTTAAAAAAAATCCTTTTTATAGAATAGTCTTTGGATATATCATTTGACAAGTCACCACTAAAATACATGTGCCTCTGTTCATAAAATGCATATATGCTTGTCTACTCTCAATAATGTTAAATATTATAATTTTGCTTTCTTCCATGTGCCTGCATGTGATTTCATTTATAATAAATTCATTTATTTGTAAATTAATCTCAATTTATATCGAAAAATATAGCATAAAATATTTCTTCCAATTTTAAAGACTTATATATATATATATATAAGCACTCATTAATTATCATGTGCTCATATAATTTATTATTTTTTAATTAGAAATTATAAGTTTGTTAATTTTTATGGTTCAAAATATTTAAATTCATTCATACGGGATAAATTTGGTTAAATTTAAAATACTCTCTTGAATTTTGAAAATATACCTAAAATGTGAGGTGAATTTTGAAATAACTAGTAAAAAAGTGACGAAATATTAGAAAATAATGGCTAACTAAACTATTATTTTTTGACTTGTTGCTATAATTGTCTTTTGTGAAATTTGAGGTATAGAAGCAACAACGACATGTTGAGGAATGAACAGTCAACTGCAGATGATCAAATAATTCATTAGTTAAAATTATAGTAATAAATTTGAAAATTTATGATAATCCCTATATAAGCACAAAGGTAAAAGTTTCTACCTAAAGGAAAACATTTCATCAAATGGGGCAAAATAATCAATGGTATGAGATTTCATTCTCCTTGCGTTCATCTCTAGCTCATCAACACAAAAATATGCCTTTTATTTATTCATATTTGAATTTATGTATACTCATTAATAATACAATAAAAATTGGATTATATCATGAATTAACATGTTAAATTTGATTTAAGCATGTCATATCAGTTTGATACATTAATTTATTTTAAAATTATATTAATTTATTTTATTTTTATTTTTTTAAGTTATTCATATCATTTCATATAAAATATGTTAGATTGACTTATGTGATAAGTAAATTAATTATATCAAAAGAATCATATTAAATTATCAATATTAAATTTAGGTTTAAATTATATTTAACACGATCCATCAGTATAAATTACCATCTTACATTTTGCTTTCATTGTAATTAGTTGTTTCTAATTAAAGTTTTTAAAAATTTAATATCAAGGTCTAAAAAGCTAAGTGGTTGAAAAACTTAGCAAATTAATCTAATATGCATAATTGCTGAGCTGAAATTGCCTGCATATTGTATAAATTTAGCACGTTATGCCTAATTTAAACGTACTTGCCTTCTGGTGAGATATTCCGATCAAATTCCAAATTAAGTGTCAATTGAACTAAAACATCAAAAAAATACTTAAAAAATCATTTTATGTTCTATATTTATTAAAAGAATTCTTTCTATTACATTTTAAGAATATAATTAAATTATGTTTAAACTTTAAGACACAAAATTTGTATTAATTTGATTGTTACGATTAATTAAAGGGGTTTCTTCATAAAAAAAATTGAAAAATTTTTATTAATGTTGTGTTAACAAATTTTTTGAAAATATTTATCAAAATAGTGCTTTTGAAATTTAATATATTTATTTTAAATTTATTACATAGATTATCATAAAAAAAAGATATTATTTTTATAAAATTTCAAAAATAATCCTATATTATTATAAAATTTATAATTTTTTAATTATCCATTAATTTTATGCACAAAATTTTTATAAGAATATTCGTATCATGATATAACCATCATCCCCATCATTTGGTGATCAGTGGTTCTTACATTTTTAAATTTATTTTATTTTCCATTATTTTATTATTATTATTATTATTCTTAACAATCCATGTCATTTTCTTTGCAACCTCCATTACAAAAGCATAAAAGAATCCAACCACCATCTCTCCCCCCTCTCTCTCTCTTACCTTGCCATACACGCCTTCATCTTCTTCCTTCTTTCAGTCTTTCTCCTACCTTTCACCCCATAAATACCTACAAATCTTTCCTTCCTCTGCACATTTCTCACATTTTCATCGCTTCTTGTTTTTTTTTTTAAATTATTTATATAAGAAAGCCTTCGATCTCTCTTCTTTGAACGTTATCTTTTAAGTACCCATGTCTACCCATCTTGAATTCCGTCAAGATTTGCCGAGAATTCAACTCCCTAATGTAAAGATTCAACCACAACATGAATCTTGTAGCTCTACGGATGAGACCGATCATCCTCAGCTTGTTACTCCGCCAGAAAACGTCGAGTGTCGAACTCCCACTTCTAAAGAACACAAGATCCCTCCCGTTTTGAGTTGTCCGCCGGCTCCACGGAAACCCAAGAGGAATTCCACTTGTAAAAGAAAGCTCTCGGAACTGGATTTCTTTGAGATAGTGAAGCGCGAGGAGGTAGAGTCTTTCTTCCAATCGAATTTTGAGGCTGTTTCCAAGAGAAGATGCCCCTGTACATGACACTGGAATTCCTTTCATCATCAAATCGTCCTCGGAATTCGTACTCTTTCTCTATCCTTCAATTATTATTTTTAGTTAAAAAAAGCACAGCGTATAAATTTTTTTCTTTAAATTCTAATTATCCGGTAAAAATATGAGAACTATCTATTCTTTTTCAAATATTTCTTATTCTATTACGGACTCGATCTCAAGATAAGACAAATTTCTTATCGATCTTACCAATACATCATTGGTGTAAGCTTTCCTTTTTCTTAATATAAATAATATTGTAAGAATCATTTTCGATTCAACAACAAACTATGTATTAAATTCCATATATAAAACTTCTTCTTGTACGTTTCTGCTTGTGTATTTTACCTAACTCTATATGTAATTAGCCGATTCTTATTGATTATTTGAGTATTATTAATTCATCCTTTAATTACTATTTTAAAAATTTTATTTTAATTATTATTTTGACATTATTTATCATATTTGTTTGATCTGATTGATTATTCGAGTATTACTAGTTCACCCTTAATTGTCAATTTAAAAATTTTATATTAATTAATATTTCAATATTGTTTATATGTTTATATGATAAGATGATGAAATGAATCTTGCAATAGAAGTCATTATCATAATGCAAAATATTTACTGTATGTAAAGATGCTCATGATTTAATTTTGATTGGGTTAAGAACTTTGTACGAATTAGGATTTTTTGAATTAATTATGAAGATAATGGTCATCCATCATAAAAAAATATTTTCCATGTTCAAAGCTTGAAATTCAACGCTAAAAGACTGAATTCGGAGATAAAAACAAATTAACACAACAAACAATTGAATAAAATAATAAATTTCATAATTTTATATTATCTTATTTGTTTGATGAGTTGTAAGATTTAAGTGTGATGGCTGAGTAGTGTTTTGTTTTTTATTATATATAAAAAATTTCATTACGTATTAATTATTTTCAACTGTAATTAAAGTATGAGTGTTGTTTAATCTTTTTTAATGAGATTTTTTAAAAAAAAAAATAACTAGTAAACACACAAATAATAACCATTATACTAAAAATCATATATTTGATTAATTAATGATTATTACTAAATCATTTATTTATAGTTTATGCTGGTTGAAACTAATAAATAATAGATAAATTAAGTTAATAATCTAATTTTTCATTATGGAAAAACGTTATCTTTAATATTGGACGTTATCTTTTAAAAAAATAAAAATGCTAAACAAGAGTAAAAAAGAATTAATTATATCTTAACTACCAACCGTTTTTGTTTTTGTTTTTGTTTTTTTAATAAAACCACAGGCACTATAGTGTTTAGAGGTGCCACCTGAAACTAAAAAGTTGGCAACAAATCTAACTTTCTCTGCTTAGCCCAAACTTCAAAGTTCTTTCTTTATAATTTTTATTTTCTCTAATTTTCTTTTCCCACTATATTTTAATCAAAATCAATTCATCATCTATTAATTTAAATAATATATTAATTTTCTATAATATTTATGTAAAAAAAGAACCCATTTCTCAACACCCTTATACGATTATTTTTATTTATAAAAATTATTATTTTATTTTTAAAATTATCAAAACCGATCTTTATTATAATACTTCAATTTAATAATCATTTACTATTTAACGCAGAACAATTTTTCTAGAAGATGATTTATTCAAAATTTCTTCCTACCACATATCACACAATGTCAATCTCTTAAAATACACCCTTGAATGTATCTTGAAAATATGTGGTTGCATGTCTAGTTGAAATAGACAAATTTATAATTAATTAATTCGAAGGAACTACTAAAATATAGACTATTTTTGATAATTTTGAAAATCCAAAGATTATTCATTTAATTAATTCCATGAAGACTAAAGGATGATTTTATAAATAACTCCTAATACATCATCTTTTCGTTTTAGATTATTTTAAAATTATCAAAAATAAGATTATTTGATAAGAAAAAATTCAAACCAAGGAAATAAAAATATGAGTATATAATTTATTATAAATTTGATGGAATTTTAGTGAAATCCTAATGCAAAGACTCAATTTTGATAATTCTAATCAATTACTTAATTAATTACATAAAAATCAAAGTGTGTGTATATATATATATATATATATTTATCGAACTCAACTAAGTATTCTACCATGAATATGTCGGAACCAAAAAAACACTCAACTAACAACTAAAAGATGTGCTTTCTTTTAGTTCCATTTGGATTGAACTAATGTGAAATCTATATATTTTAATAAAATTTATAAAATTAAAATTTATATACTTTATAATTCTTGAAATTGTTTTATTTCAATTCAATAAGAAAATAAATGGATATTAGTGAATAACTGAATTAGACCATAAATGTTTTAGGAATAATATTAATTTAGACTTCATGATAAAATGATGAAATATGAAAAATTTAAGAGAAAAATGAGATTTTATTATTTCATAAAATGTATTTATTTTTTTAAATTAAATAATAAAATATTTAAATTTCTAGAATTTATCAACTCCATCCTCAATATTCTTTTTATTTGAATGACCCTTTGAGAAATAAGACTTCCAATTAAAAAAAAAGAAAGGGAAAGATTAGGAAGAGGTTTGTTGTTATCAATGAGCACAAAAATGAGATGATGGGGCATGTTAATTATGGCTATTAAGATTCAATACGTGATGGCGTTTTGTCCTTCTCATGATTTGACAAACGGATATTTCTTTATTTATTCCATTTTCAAAGTGCTACCCTTCCGTGATCAGCAAAGATGAATTCTCATTCATATGTGAAATTATAACAACCAAAATTCCGTCTAGGCGAATGATAAGAGATTTGAATGAAAATCATGCACATCAGAAGCTAAGAGTCCAAGAAAAGGATGGATAAAATAAGTGTAACACATAATAGCTTCAATAATTGATTCAACGATACTGTTTTGAGGAAATCTAGATTAGGCAACCACTTTATTCAGAACCCTGTTTGGCATGGTTGTTGGAATTCTCATAATTATAATTAAAAATTTAAGATTTCATATTTATTATAAAAATATTTCAACATAACATCTATTTCATGCTTTAAACCTTAAAATCAAATATATCAAAAATAGTAAAAAAACATTAAAATGTAATTTTTTTGACATAAAATTGCTTATAATCATAAAGAGATGGTATTCTTCATTGTGTGAAAGTAATAAATATAATGCTAGACGAATAAACTTTGAGTTGATTTAATCCAATAAAACATCATTTGTTTATTATTATTCTTGTATAAATTTCGAGAATTATCCTGCATCCTCTAAAACTTTATACAACAAATTGAAAGCTTACGAAATTATCTTCCAAAGCCCATAAATATTATATCTATACATCTATTTGAGTTATTATTTAAACTCACATCTTTCAAATTTCTTTCAATTATGTATGCTTATAGACACTCTCAACATACATGTTAAAAGAAAATCAACATCAAGTTAATAACTTAAAAATAATCAAGACATTCTCTATTTTAATTTTAATTATGAATTTTGACTTAAATTTCTCTAATCATGCATCAAAATAGATTTTCATTTTACTCCAAAAAAGAAATCTTAATATATAATATTTAAACACTTTATCTATATTTGATCATTTTTATCACTCTTTTCTAACTTTTATTCTTTTCATTTAATATTTTCCTTCTAATTTCCTAATATTAAGAGATCATTTGCCTTTTTAATATCTATATAATAGAGTTGCATACTTCTTATTGAAGTATACATAATGTCACTGTGTATAGATAAGATTTTCATTTTATACACACATCAAATACAAACACGATCTACATATATAACTAATCTATAATCACTACTTAACTCTAAACAAAATCTTAATATCCATACTATAATATTTAAACACTTTATCTATACTTTGCTAATCTTGATCATTATTTTATAAGTTTTCTTTTTTTTTTTCATTCAATATTGTCCTTCTAGTTTCATAATATTAAGAGATCATTTGCATCTTTAGTATCTAAATAATAAAGTTGCACACTTCTTACTAAAGTATACATAATGTCACCAAGTACAAAATAGATATTCATTTTGCACTTGCATCAATGATAAACATGACCAACATGTATAACTAATCTATAATCACCATTTAACTCTGAACAAAATCTTAATATCTCTACTGTAATATTTAACCACTTTATCTATATTTTGCTAATCTTGATCATTATTTTCCAATTTTTCTTCTTTTCATTCAACATTTTCCATCAAGTTTCTTAATATTAGGAGATCATTTACCTTTTTAGTATCTAAATAATAAGTTGCATACTTCTTATTATAGCATACATAAAATCATCAGGTACAAAATATATTTAATTTTATATATGCATCAATTACAAACATGATCGATATGCATAACAAATCTACAATCACTACTTAACTTCAAACAAAATCTTAATATCTCTATTATATTATTTAAGCACATTATCTATACTTTACTAATTGTGATAATTGTTTTTCAATTTTTCTTCTTTTCAATCAATATTTTCCATCTAATTTCCTAATATTAGAAGATCATTTGCCTTTTTTATTATCTAAATAATAAATTTGTATACTTCTTATCAAAGTATACACAATATCACCAAGAGTTTTAGGCTCCTATCAAATTTATTATACAAAAGTGTGATTAATCTTACTTGAAAAAGTATATTGGTGAAGAAAACATTTTACTATTCTTCTCTTAAGTCATGACTCATTAATTTTTTGTTATGAGTCATTTTAACTCCTTTTGACCTTCTTCAATCACCATAAGAACCTTTGATAATAATTATATACTTATTCTAATTAAGCTATCAACTAGTTAGAAAAAAATCTAATGGCTATGGTACTAATTTTTAAAAGAAACTTAGTTATGTCTAATACCATTCATTTAGGATAAACATTCAAAATAGTAAAAAAATTCTAAAAAGAAAAAAGAACAGCTAAATTTAATGTGGTGCAATATAAAAATATTTATATCTAACAAGAAATCTTACTTTTTCATTATATGAGAACAATGATGCAAGATAACTGATCAAATTTAAACTTACAATTTTTTTGATTAACCATCTTATATGAATGTTTATGACCTTCTTGAATCACCATAAGAACCTCTATTAACAATTCTATATTCATTCTAGTCAAACCATCAAACTACCAACTTTGACTCTTATCTCTTTTAAACCATCAATCTTGATAAATGTCCTTATATAATCATTAATGTTTTATATTAGTTAGAAATAATCTAATGACTCTAATATTAGTAGAGATATATAATGTCTTTTTCAAATCCCACCTAATAACTTAAATTTTTAAGTTGACATAATATCATACATCTATGATAGAAAAATCTTTCAATCTATGAAAATTTTATTTACTAAATAATATTTTAACATCTGTAGAAATAGATTTATGCTTATTCATGTTTCAAACTCATTGGATGTTTCATATGCATGAGTGTGTTAAGCATTCAAACTCATTTATAATACTATTTCTATATCTCATTTAGTTAATGACTGAAGTTTTTATGTTGAATGGTTTTTTTTCTAGATGCCACTTTTTAAGATAAATGTCCAATTATCTTTAACACCATATAATTAGGATTAAGCATTTAAAAATTGTAAAAGAAATCTAGAAATGAACGATAATATCAAGATTTAATGTGGTTTAACATAAAAATATTTATTTATATTAAGAAATATTAATTTTTTACCATGTGAAAACAATTAAATATGATAAAAGACAAGTAATCATACTCAAAATTATAATTATGATACAAGACAAGTAATCATACTTGTTAAACCCTAGTTTTGAGTGTTGTGTCACGAATGAATCAATTTAAGTTATTTATAATTTTCTAAGTATTTCTTATTGTTTGGTACGGGCGTACCAACTGTTGCATTTTGACACGTACGGCCAGACGGCTAGGCGTACCACATATGCACTGTTTCATTAGTTTTGGTACCGGCGTACCATTGGTTGGTACGGGCGTACCACAACTCGCAAGAATTTTGTTTGTCAGTCAGCCTGCTCGGTACGGGCGTACCATTGGGTGGTACGGCCGTACGCGAACTCGCAGGAAAATTTGTTTATCAGTAAAACCTGTTTGGTACGGGCGTACCAAGTGATGGTACGACCGTACCACATTTCCCACGCATTTTCCAACGGCTAGTTTTGAATCTGTACGGGCGTGCCAATAGTGGTACGGCCGTAAGCATCTTAAAAATTAGGTTTTAAAGTCTGTTAAACGGCTAGTTTCATCACAACAATTTTCTTTCTTTCTTTGCTAACGAAAATTACCTGCAGAGCAATTGTCCTTGAGTCTGTCTTATCATTTACAAGTAAGTTTTATGCTTGTATTCCTCATTTGCTCTTTGTATTATTGAAAATCATTGTGGGGTTGGTGTGAGATTAATCCATTGGGGATTAATTGTTTGTTTGAGTGTTTGTAAGGATTGT
>CANYBF012610804.1:0-10641 GCA_948192965.1 Dalechampia spathulata | reverse complement strand
CATACGGAATCATTAAATACATGGGAGGAAAATAGGCCGGGTCTATGCAAATCCACTCACATGATAAGGCAAAGATCCACATAACATGCAATAAGGGTCCTAGTTGGGAATGTTGCTAGGCTTACTACATGGGCTTTAGTCCAGTTTTGAGAATAGGCTAAGGTCTCCAGCCACGTTGTCCACAACCTATCCAACCAAATGGAATCATCGATATAGGACTACACCTCACATCTATCCGTCAGGAATCATCGATGGTTATCAGTACAATGCAGCGAGTGGTGAAGGCAAATGTACTTTCCCAAGGAGTCGAATGGAGTCCAAGGTACTCCCCTACTCACAATCACCGGTTTGACACGAAACCAGGGTGGTGTGTGCGGAGACAGACTGGTATTGTGATGCATACAATTAATCTAACTATAATGGGAAAATTGATATGGAAACTCTTAGATGCCACCACTCTTTTGCCGTGATGTCCCTAGTGGAGTCACCATTGCGGGCACCAATTTCTGCTAGGGCTCAGAGCGAGGCTTACAGAAGTCACGGACTGGGGACTGTACTTGGAGCGAAAGCGCAGTCTTCCTAAGGGGTTCCCTTAGGGAATGATATGGACTTGAAAGAGTTATAAAGGAGTCGCCACCGGATGGTTCCGGATTGGTCCAACCGACCCATAGCATGAGTGCTAGTTAAACCCTTCAGAGATTGGGTTCAGGTGGTGGAGATCTACTATATGAGTTTCCAAAATTGATTTTACCATTATAGTTGGAATTAATTATCCTAAGTAGGCAAGCATGCGAGCGTAATTGTAAGCATACAACGCAACGTATTAATTGGTATTGCAAGGTTGCATGTAAAATGACATATAAAGCTATATGGCATTTAAATGGCATGGCATATGCATGACATACGAAATAACGGTAAAGTAGCATGGCATATGCATGACATGTGAGTGTGAATGACATATCATATGCATGATATGGCAACCTAACATGATATGTAGGCACATAATGTGGCAAATAGCATGTAGCGTTATGCGTTAACATTTTGGATTTTTTTAGGGGTTGCGTGTCATTAGGCGTATGTATAGTGTATGCATGATTGTATGGATGTGTGACATGGCATATGCATGACATGTGAGATGATGTGTGACATATCATATGCATGACATGTGAAATGTTTTGACATATCATGTGCATGACGTGTAAGATGGTGTATGGCATGGCATATGGATGACATGTTACATGGATGACATATTAAATGCATGGCATTATATCATATGCATGGCATGTGAGTTGGATGATGTACTATATGCATGGTATGTGAGTTATATGTATGATAACACGATATATGTATGGCATGTGATATGATATATGACATGGTATATACATGACATATAATAGAATGTGCTTGTGTCATGTGACATGGGATATGAAATAATGTATATCATGGCATATGCATGACATGGCATAGTGCGTATGGCATGTTAAATAATGTATGGCATGGCATATGCATGACATGGCAAAGTGGTGCGTATGTGAATGTGTATTCAACATAGTATGTGTATGACATACAGTATGATATATGTTATGGCATACGACGTAACATGGCATAATGACACATACATATATGCATAGAAAGGCATATTGGTTAGATGCGTGTATTGGATTGTGTATTGGCATATTTGGCGTATTTATATGTATGTGCATATGAAATACAGTATGTTATGGCATGGCATATACATGTATGATGTGTCATATGACATGGCATGTGACATGATGGCATATATTTAAGCAAATATAAATCCATTCACGAATAAAAATAATAACGGCCGATGAAAGGGATCGAGGAAATTAGGGGATATTAGGGGGGATTAATTATTACAAGCCAATAATAATCTACCCTATTACATAAATATTCTCGCATACACTTTTTGGGACGTTAAGTAACGTCCCCTCCTTCCCGGGCACTATTCTCCTTGGTTTTGCACGATCCAAAATGCATGATGGATTAATATGTAAAATAAACAAATAAAATTCATTAGTAGCAAATGAATTTTGGATTTAATTGACTAGTCCAACACCATTTAAAAGCACGAACCAAGAGTCCAAATCCAATAATTATTAGGCAATAATTGTAAGAATAAACACGAGTCGGATCGTGAAAATTTATTTTAATAAAAATAATTTTTGGCAAAATTATTTTTTTGATCATGGAAAAGTTAATTGGGAGTGCTAACATCACTTGGAATATTTTGGAGATAGCTCATCAACCAATTAAAATCCAATCCTTTCAAAAATCACATTTATACTATTAAAAATTGCATTTTATCGTAAAAATTAATTTTGAGGCCAAAATTAATTAAATGTAATTATTTTATGACAAATCCAGAATACTTGAGCCACTGTAAAGCATCAAATACCATTGGATACATCAAAAATATAGTGAAATACAGTCCAAAATATGGTTTTTCTGGAAAAATGCAAACTATGTGCGCCACGCATCAGACTATGTGCGCCACACATAGGCTATGTGTGGCGCACATAAGTAGACATGTGGTGCACAAAGTTGATGGATCTACAAGAAAATTAAATCTGTCAGTACAGAAATGATCTACAGATAAAAATACGCAAGTTTAGTGAAAACAGTATCTCACTTTAAGCATGAATCAGCCTCCGGTTCAGTGAACCAAACAATTAATTAAGCAATTAATAGAAATAATTAATTTTAAGGCAAAAATTAGCTAGATCTAGAAAATTTTTGATAGATCTAGAGCCCCAAGTGCATGGAAAGCTACTGGAGTTGCTGGAAAATTCAAAACCGAAGCGGTTCGGGTTAAAATTGGGTTTTTCTATGAAAATCGAGATCTATGTGCACTGCATATAGATCTATGTGTGGCACACATAGGGTATGTGTGGCACACATAGATGTATATGTGGCACACATAGTTTGAAAAATCGAAGCAAAATCAGAAATTTTTCAACAGAAACCCTATATCCGGCCCCGATCTAGGTAGATTCGACCCAAAACTGAGTTTTGGCTCGTGGATTGGCATCCAAATCATGAAAAATAATTTTAAAGTTAAAATTATTTAAAATCCGGCTTGATTTAGGGCAGATCCAGGACATTTAAGGCATGAGAAGGCCTTAAACATCATTGAAATGGCCAGATCGGGAAGAAAACTGGTGAAAATCGAGAGAAAAACGTGAGTTTCTTTGAAACCTGAGGTCTATATGCGCAGCATATAGGCTTATGTGGCCATACATGTGCTACATGTGGCGTACATAGGTCTATATAGACCCGAAAAATTAAGTAGAAGGAAGAAAAACGAGGAAAAATCGACAATTTACCTCTTAACAACAGCTTTTTCTTCCAAGATCTTGCTTCTTTCCGAGTATAGGGAACCTAACTAAGCCAATTTAGTCCCTAAATCCAAGTGATTTAATTAATTAGGGGCCTAATTAATTTGTGGAAGTATTTTGGCAGAGTTTTACCTTGCCTTTTGGCAATTTTTGGATCCCTTCAGATGAACCCTGAGCTCTATATTTATAGCGCAATTTTTGGGCGTGGCAATTTTGTAATTTTTGCCCGGATTTGAAAATTTTTAAACCTATGTGCGCCACATGTAAGGCTATGTACGCAACACATAGCCTATATAAGCAACATATAGTTTGGAACCCGTCGCGTGGGGCCCACTATGGTCACTTCGGGACGTGCGCTCCAAGCCTATAAGCATTATTTGACGTAAGGAACAACTTTGTAAAACAAAGTTTTTCCAAATTCGGTCCCGAGAAGGCCCCCGACCAAACGTCTTTACTATGCAACATGCGGTGCGCATAGTGCTATGCACACCGCATGTAGCTATGCGCTCCTCTCGGTACGGGCCAAATGGGATGTGAACCATATGTCAAACAAGCATTATTCGACATTTCGAGAAACTTTGCAGTTATAAGTTTTCTCAAATTGGGCCCCGAACATCGAGTTTTGGCTTATTGGGCCCGTTTAGGGCCCAATAGGCCTTTAGGGCCAAAGTGTGGCAATCAGGATGCCGTAGGTTGTGCCTCATGTAGGCACCAGTGAATATGTGTTTTACGCGTATAGAACACTCGAAATTGGCTAAATTGGGTGGTGGGCCCACCTATGCACTATTCATGATGAATAGTGCCCCGATGGGCCCCGCAATATAAAAGGGCCTAGAAGGTGGCATATAGCATGCCAAGCACTTTGCCTTGAGTAAGGCAGCAAGTGGGATGTGTTCTATGTGTACAGAATGCATCAAAGTGAACTTTAATGGGAAGCGGGCCCTATTAATGCTTGGCGGAATGTAGCATTCGGGATGCCACGGGGTGTGCCATGCGTAAGGTAGCAGCGAGGTGTATTTTATAAGTACATAATACATAAAATAGGATAATAGTGGAGGCGGGCCCCACCTATGTACTATTCATAGTGAATAGTAATCTATGTTCAAAATGCGATACTTTGCATTCTGTGTATCCTACCATGTGTAGGCAGGTGTGAAATGTATTCTGTAAGTACAGAATACACATAATAGGCTGTCAGGGGCAGTGGGCCCCATAGCATAATGGGCCCAGAAGATGACATTTGCGATGCCAAGCGCTGTGCCTTGTGTAAGGTAACTGAAAAATGTATTCTGTAAGTACAGAATACATAGAATAGTTTGTCAGGGGCAGCGGGCCCCGCTATTGCCTGGTAGGCCCACTTGTGCACTATTCATGATGAATAGTGCCCAGGGCCAAAAATGTAATATTTTGTATTTCAAGTGGTTTGCCTTGCGTAGGCAACAGTGAAGGGTGTTCTGCATGTACAGAATACTCAGAATGGAGAAATGAGGGTGGTGGGCCCTGCCAGCTTTGATGTATTCTGTACACCAGAATACCCAAGGGAAGCCTATAGAGGCCTATGTGCATAATCGGGGTCGATGCGGGGACTAAGACTGTGCCGAATCAACAAAATCCTGAAATTGCATGATGGTGAAAAGTCAAGGTCAATACGTGCATTTTGGATCATGCAATTCGAGGGGAAAAAAGGGGCATTACTTAATACCCCAGGAAATTATGTATGCGAGGAATTTTTGTAATAGGATAGGATTTATTATTCGGTCTATAATAATCCCCCTATCTCATTTGTACCCCCTAATTTCCTAGATCCCTTTCACCGGCCTTTATTTTTATTCATATATTTGCCTAAATATACTATGTCATCATGTCACATGCCATGTCACATAATACATACACACACTATCATGCATGCCATGCATATATTTTATGCCATAACATACCATATTTTCGTATGCATATACATACAAATACAATAATACACAAACATGCCAATATGCAATCCAATACGTTCAATCAATCAATACGCCTCATCATGCATATATGTGCCATAGCGCATGTCATACAGTATGCCATACATATACTATGTTGAATACACATTCACGTACGTATCATTATGCCATGTCATGCATATGCCATGCTATGCATTATTCCACATGCCATGCATATTGTATGCCATACACCTTACATGCCACACATATGGTATGCCATGCATATGCCATGTTATATACACCATTTTATATCCCATGTCACATGACACAAGCACATTCTACTATGCATGCCAAGCATATGCCATGCCATGCATTATTCATATGTCATGCATATGATATGTTATTCAATTCACATGTCACGCATTTGGTATGTCATACATATAACGTGTCATGCATATGCCATGTATTACATCATTACACATATCATGCATATGATATGCCATACATCATTCACATGCTGTACATACGATACGTCATTTATTATGCCATGTCATGCATCACTTCACATGTCATGTATATGTCATGCCACCCACTTCATATATCATGCATACGCTATGCATACATCACGCATATGCCAAATAACCCTTAATACAATCCAAAATGTTAACGCATAACGCTATACGCTATTTGCCATAATATGTGCTTACATATTAGGTTGCCATATCATGCATCTGATATTTCATACACGCTCACATGACATGCATATGCCATGCTACTTTATTGTTATTTCATATGTCATACATATGCCATGCCATCTAATGCCATATAGCTTTATATGTCATTTTACGTACTACCTTGCAATGCCAATTCACAATATCGTTGTGTGCTTACATTTACGCTCGCATGCTTGGCTACTTAGGACAATTAATTCCAACTATAATGGTAAAATTTATTTTAGAAACTCATAGAATATATCTCCACCACCCGAACCCAATCTCTAAAGGGTTTAACTAGCACTCATGCTATGGGTTGGTTGGACCAATCCGGAACCATTTGGTGTCGACTCGCTTGTGACTCTTTTGAGTTTGTATCATTCCCTAAGGGAAACCCTTAAGAAGACTACACTTTTACTCCAAGTGCATCCCCGGTCTATGACTTTTGCAAGCCTCGTTCTAGGCCCCGGTAGAAACCGGCACTCACAGTGGCGACTCCACTAGGGACATCACGGTGAAAGAGTGGTAGCATCTAAGAGTTTCCATATCAATTTTCCCATTATAGTTGGATTAATTATATGCATTACAACACCAGTCTTTCTCCACATACACCACCCTGGTCCCGTGTCAAACCGGTGATTGTGAGTGGGGGAGTACCTTGGACTCCATTCGACTCCTTGGGAAAGCATATTTGCCTTCACCACTTGCTGCACTGTATTGATAACCATCGATGATTCCTGATGGATAAATGTGAGGTATAATCCTATATCCATGATTCTATTTAGTTGGATAGGTTATGGACAACATGGCTGGAGACCTTAGCCTGTTCTCAAAACTGGACTAAAGATCATGTAGTAAGCCTAGCAACATTCCCAACTAGGACCCTTATTGCATGTTATATGGATCTTTGCCTTATCATGTGAGTGGATTTGCATAGACCTGACGTATTTTCCTCCCATGTATTGCTCTGCTAAGAGTTAGAATCCTTTCATGATTCCATATGGTTGCCCAACCTCACACCTATTCCACCAGTGTACTCTTATCATAACAATATGATCATGCCTGTATTGCTCTGCTAAGAGTTGGAATCCTTTCATGATTCCGTATGGTTTCCCAACCTCACGCCTATTCCATGGGTGTACTCTTATCATAACAATATGATCATGCCCATATTGCTCTGCTAAGAGTCGGAATCCTTTCATGATTCCGTATGGTTACCCAACCTCACACCAATTCCATGAGCGTACTATTATCATAACAATATGATCATGCTTGTATTGCTCTGCTAAAAGTCAGAATCCTTTCATGATTCCGTATGGTTACCCAACCTCACGCCTATTCTACGGGCGTACTCTTATCATAACAATATGATCATGTCCGTATTGCTCTAGTAAGAGTTCGAATCCTTTCAAGATTCCATATGGTTACACAATCTAATGCCAATTCCATCAGCATTCTCTTATCATTGCAATATGATTAGGTCGAAATGATGTCGGGTTTTCGTCGTAATCCCTCATATGATCAGGCAACGATCAAACTCTCTTGCTTGGCTTATTAAGACAATCACACCTCGAGTTCCCTGTGTAGCACCAGGTTAGTATCCTACCCAGGGCAGGAGAACTTGAATTTACCAATTCTCGTGGAGGTATAAGGTTGGAAGGGAGCGCTGCTACATGCTATGTGTTCGCTAACCCTTTTGTATTTTCTGCCAACCACGCATACATGCATACTCATGCAATATCCTAATGAATTTTGCTTTTGCAACCATAACACTGGATGTTCCTAGCATAGGACATGCATACATCCTACGTGATACACTACATGCATACACGCATATGCATACTAACTCGCTTTGTTACAGCCATGACATCACATATTTCCTAGCACAGGTCATGCATACATTCTACGTGTCACATCACGTGCATCATACATAAGCGCATATGCATACTCATGCAGCCATGCTAACGCTCTCTGTCATGTACAGAATCATGTCAGACTCACAGAATGCCAGGAATGTCACATCCTCATCTGGTCCTGCTACCTCAACACTAGATGAGGCTACACTTATTGTGGTTCAGAAGCTCATTGACCAGTTTATGGCTAAGCTTTTGAATGATAACTTCAAGACCCTCATATAACAGCAGATTGGAGAGGCTCTTAGTTCTGCTGAATTCATCACCCCACCAGCTCCGATCAAGGAAAAGGGGAAGAGTGTCAACCTGTATGACATCGAGACTGATGATGACATCTCACTCCATATACATGATGTTCAGAAAACTGAGACCACTGTCTTGGAGCAAAAGATTGAACAGCTATAGACCATCATGAAGACCAAAGGCATGGGGACGGACCTAGACTTTGATGAGTTCTCTATTCGTGCAATCAAAGGGCTACCTGCCAAGTTCAAGCTCCCTGATGTTCCTAAGTACAACAGAGTTGGGGACCCAAAGAACCACCTGAAGACCTACACCATGCTGATGAGTACCACTAACTTATCAGATGATCAGATAGTTTAGCTCTTCTTCATCTCACTGGAGGGACCAGCGCTAGCCTGGTATCATAGTCTGAACCTCTTTGTACTGCTTTCTGTAAACAGTACGGGTTCAAGGCCCAATTTGATGTAACTCTAATGGACTTGGAAATGGTTAAGCAAAAAGCCAATGAGTCTTTTATGGATTATTTCAGTCACTGGATGGACAAGGCTTCACTAGTCCGACAGAAGCCATCTGAATCAGACATGATCAACAAGCTTATCATGGGGTCGCTGCCACTCTATTAGGATAGGCTAAAGTATCAAACATTCCACACTTTTGAGGACATCTACTCAGTGGGACAATGCATCGAGCAAACTGAGGGTAAGAAAAAGGAGCTTTCCTTCCCAAAACCCAAGACCATAACCTACACACAAACATAACCATAGCCTTACTACACCAATGCCCTGTAAATACCAAAACCATAGTACATCAATGTCGTGCAAATGCCAAAACCCATACTCCGAAACACTACACTATCCCAGAAATTCTCAGATCTTGGAATGCCACTTTCCAAGGTTTTTAGCCGTCTCCTTAAAGCCAAACTCATCAAGCCCCTAGAGCCTAACTTCAAAACACCACCTCCAGCCACAGTAGACACTAAAACCTACTGTCACTACCACCAACATCATGGCCACAACACCGACGACTGTTGCTCCCTCAGACTTGTCATTCAAAACCTCATCGACTCTGGTGAGATTGAAGACCCTGAGAAATCCAAACCGTCTACCAAGACAAACCCGCTACCAAACTACCATAAGGCCAACCATACCTACATGATCCAATCAGGATTGATAGAATCCCTGATCCTAAGCTCCTTTTCGCCTCTCAGCAGTAAGGGGAATGCTCAGCTGCCTTCCATTACCTACCGCCCCGATGGTGGATTTGACATTGGTGCCATTGACATATGGTACGAGAGCTCAGAGGATGAGTCAGCAACTACTTAAAAATCCTCTAAAACATAAGTATCAGATGCATAGGCTTCTGATAAGGGTAAGTCGATCGAGACTCCCAGGGTAGCCAAGCCAGCACCAAAACCATCCAAGCATCAGAAGGGGTTAGGTACTAACAAGATGTCCTCTTGGGTTTGCAACATGACCCGTAGTGCCAAGGTATTCACTCCTCCTGACCTCGGAAAGAAACCTAAAGCTCCTAAGAAGTAGACCAAGGCTAGGCCCACTAAGGATCAAGCTGGTCCTAGCAATGTGCTAGCTCTACTTCCAGCTAATCAGGTTCCTCAGCCTAATAATATTATGGTCAAATAGCTGAAGAAGACTTAAGCAAACATCAGCATTTGGGAGTTGGAGCTATCAGCATTTGGGATTTGGTGCTATCAGAAACAGAGGCTTCTGATAAGGGTAAGTCGACCGAGACTCCCAGGGTAGCCAAGCCAGCACCAAAACCATCCAAGCAGCAGAAGGGGTTAAATGCTAACAAGATGTCCTCTTGGGTTCGCAACATGACCCGTAGTGGCAAGGTATTCACTCGTCCTGACCTCGCAAAGAAACTTGAAGCTCCTAAGAAGTAGACCGAGGCTAGGCCCACTAAGGATCAAGCTGGTCCTAGCAATGTGCCAGCTCTGTTGCCAACTGATCAGGTTGCTCAGCCTGATAATGTTATGGTCAAACAGCTAAAGAAGACTCAAGCAAACATCAGCATTTGGGATTTGGTGCTATCATCCTAACAGCATCGACAGGCCATCGTCGAGGCACTCTCAAGCATAAGGATCTCTCCCTCTGCTTCCACCTTTAGCATAAAGAGTCAGCTAGTAAACAAGGAGCTACCGTCCAGCATGATCACATTTTCTAACGCAGATCTACCAGCTGAGGGAATCCGCCATAACAGGGCACTATTCATTAGGGATCATCATGAACTTCACCACCCCTTATGTCATGGTGGATGATGGTTCTAGCATCAACGTCTACCCACTCAAAGTGCTTCCCAAGCTCAGGATTCAGCCTTCAGACCTTAAACCTTGTAAGACCATTATCAGGGCTTATGATGAATTTAAACGGGAGGTTACTGGCACCTTCACTGCCACTGTCACTATTGGGCCAATCGAGTCAGTGGTGGAGTTCACAGTCCTGGACATTTTGGTGTCATTTGCACTGCTCTT
>CANYBF012610569.1:0-23440 GCA_948192965.1 Dalechampia spathulata | reverse complement strand
CCCACAAACATACCCTAAGCAACCTAAACAAACCTTGGATTGCACCTGAATGAACCGGGAATGCCCGCAAAGGCAAAACAATGGAGAAATAGTCCGGCTCACCCCAATCAATCCGAGAGGCTCAAATTTAGGGTGCGACACTTGTGATACATGCTCTCCAAAAATATAATTATAATTGAAATTATTAGGGGCATTGTATATTCCATTCTAAGGCATACAAAAGATTTCCTTAAGTTCATCCAGACTGGACTTAAAAGTATTACCCCCTAAACTAAATTTTACAATGCTATAGGTCTCTAAAAGGGGGTTTAATTGACGTATAATTAAGCTAATGAACTCTAGAGTTAACTCATTCAAGGACTCTTCCTTAAGCAAAATGAATTCCCTCAAACCAAGCTTCTATAGATAATGATATACTCAATTCCTACACTTTAAGTGCATTAATGCATCATCATTAATAAACTTAATGGCAATTAACTCTCGATAGTGAAGATTAGTATACCTCCTCTCTTGAATTGGATGGGTAATAAAAAAAGGCAGAGTGGGAGTAGAATATGATGATTCAATAGCTTTCCTCTTGCTCATTATGAAGAAAAATGAAGAGAATTATAAATAATAGAAGAATCAAACACAAAGCAAGCAAAACCCAAACAATCAAATAAACAAAAATGTAATGCACTCTTAAAAACCCTAATATAATAAATGGCAAACAAAGATGGAGATAAAGAAGATGATTGAAAGAAAAAGAAAGGTAAATAAGGAATTTAAAACAGGTAAGCAATGAACTTAAACTAAAAAGAGATGTGATTTGGTGAAAAGTGTAGAAAAGAAAGGTGAGGTAGGAGAGGGTCTTAGTTGGAAAAGGGTAGAGGGAGTTTTTAAGAGTGAGTGGGAGTATGGTGAAATTTGAGTTTTTAAGGGTTTAGGAGAATCATAGGATGCATGGTTCAATGAACATGAGTCATGTTTTATTTGGCCAAGGGGGTTAAGTTGAGTGTTTTGAAAGATTCTCAAATTTTTATAGTGGGCATTTCAAATGTGAGTTGTGTGGATGTGAACATAACTCATGTTTAACTCGGTAATAAGGTTGAAATTGAATTTTTTGAAAATTTTTCAGGTGTTAGCCCTACACAAGTCAAACATGATTTGTGTAATGAGTCGCAAGACTCATGGGTAACTTGGTAAGAGGGGAAAATTAATTTTTTGAAAATTTTCTAAGTCTATTTTAAGAAAAGTTTAACTCAGCTCATGTTTGAGTCATATTAGTCATGTATGACTCAAAGAAAACCAAACTAAAATTTAAAAATTCAAGAAAAATGACCCTCAATCATCAATTCAAACTTTTCAATGCATGTTCTCAACTATAAATGCTAGAAAACAACACTAAAGCAAGAATCAAACATTACTTTCTATGCATCCATGAGAGAGAAATAATGAATTATTAAAAAATAAAAGTGAGTAAATGTAAGTGGGGAGTATAAATGATCCTAGAAACTAGTAAAAGTAAAGACTAAAACTAAACTAATCTAATGGCACATTAATATGGGAATGCAAGTTAAGATTATTGGTAATGTGAAATAATTTTAGCCATAAATTAAATAGCATAACCTTTTGTCCCTCTCTGAATTTTTTCTCCATAATATATTGATCATGCCAAGCTTTAGTTTTCTCCTTATAAAGCATAGCATTCTTGTATGCTGTGAGGCAAAGCTCCTCCAGTTCATTTAAATACAACTTTCTTATATTCCCAGCTTTATCAATATCCCTGTTTAATTCCTTAATGGCCTAAAAAGCTTGGTGCTCCAATTCTACTAGCAAATGGCATGCTTTCCCATATAGTAGTCGACATTGTGTTGTACCAATTGGTGTTTTGTATGCTATTCGATACATCTAAAGAGCATCATCCAACTTCATACTCTAATCCTTCCAAGAAGCATTAACTATTTTTTCTAGAATATGTTTGAACTCTCAATCAAATATCTCAAACTGACCACTCGTTTGAGGATGATATGGAGTGATCACCCTGTGCACAATGCTATATTTTACTAATAATCTCTTCAATGGCTTGTTATCAATATGGGTGCCCCCATCACTGATCAACACTTGAGGAGTCCTAAATTGACTAAAAATAAACTTCTTCAAAAATTGAATCACCACATTTGCATCATTTGTAGGACTTGTTACTACTTCTACCCATTTGTAAACATAGTTCACACAAACTAGAATATAGCATTTATTTTGCAAAGAAAGGAATGGAGCTAAGAAGTCAATACCTAAACATCAAATAGCTTGACCTCCAGAATCCCTTTCAGAGGCATTTTATTTTTCCTTCCTAACCCATCGCTTCGTTGACATCTGATGCGTGCATTTGCAAAACAATGAGCATCTTTGAAAAGTGTCAGCTAGTAGAAACCACTCTATAGCACCTTAGATGCTATTTGTTTAGCCATTTATATGTCTACCATATGAAGATGAATGATAGGTTATCAGGATACCACTGAATTCCTTGTTAGGCATACATTAATGAATTAACCCATCATCACATTCCTTGAATAAAAATGACTCATCCTAATAGTAGTTTTTCATTGTATAGAGGAACTGCTTCTTTTATTGATAATTGCACTCCGATGGTAGTACACCACAAACTAGATAATTGATGATGTCTGCAAACTACAATACTAAGCAATCCATAATACATAAACTTTCATCCAAAAATTCTTCTTTGATTGGCACTGCATTAGATGAACTGTCACATCCATATTCCTAGCCTCACGTGCATGTTATGCATATGTATAATGAATGCTTGCTCAATATATGAAATGTATGAATGTGATGTTTTGACAAGTTTAACATATGATAGTATGATAAAGTATAGTTTAAGATGGGCATGAATAAGTGAAGGTAAAATTAGAAACAATGGTAAAGTAATTGGTCAGTTAGGATATAAAAGGGGTTACATGAAAAGTTAAGGTTAGAATTGGAAAACAAAAATTATGTATGACTTATGTATATGTTGTTTTAAATGAGTATAAGTGGAGTATTATATAAGCAATATGTATAACATGATGTAAGGAAGATATTTTAATTGATAAGAAGAAGAGGAATTAAGAATATATAAGGAATTAATAAGGGATCGCCAAGTATCCATATGCTATTGGACCCTTCCTAAGGTAAGTGATAATACTAATAATAATAATAATAATAATAATAATAATAATAATAATAATAATAATAATAATAATAATAATAATAATAATAATAATAATAATAATAATAATAATAAGAGATAAGGGAAACTAACGTAGGACATATCTAGGTTTCCTTCTAAACCATACGTTCTTCTTCTTCTCCTTCTCTCTTTTCCTCCTAAAGCAATAAATCAAGGTAAATCATGCATAAATTTTGGTTTTGATGTTCTTTTGGTATTCCATGTGCTATTCTTTATGTTTTCCTACATCTTAAATGAAGAAGTAAATTGTTGTTGAGTTGTATTGATTGTATGTGGAAGAAGGAATTGAAGTGAAGGATGAATCATCTATATAAAGAAGTAGAAGTATTGAAGTGTTGAATTTGATTGTATGAATGATTACATGAATCTTTTTTTTGGATGGATGATTGAATTTTAAGTTATGTTCAATTGATGTTTTGAGTAAGTTTTGGAAGTGTTTTGATGTGTTTTGATGATGTTTAAGGTATGGTAATGGGTTAGGATGATTAGGGAAGCAATTGGAAGTGTTTTAGAATGAGTTTATGTTATTTTACCCATGAAACTTTCGATCACGATTGTGACAGAAGGTTTTGTGAGGTCATGATATTAAAAATCATGATCGTGACAGCAATTGGTTTTAGTGTTGATATGGAATCTTGTAAACAATGTTTGGAGGCCTTATCAGATGAGTTTTGGGATATGTAATATATCATTAGAAAAATCTTTGAGTCTAGTTTTCAATGGTTTAAGAATTATTGATATTAAAGGTCATTTACTTAGGAAAAAGTCTCACACAATAAGCAAAGGTCTTAAAAGGTAGAATATGTTTTAACTAATAAGCATACCTTAAGTCTTTGAGTGATTTAACATGCACACTTGCTTAAAATTCTTAAATGCATGATGTTATACACTTATGAAAAGATATTAAAAAGGTACATACCATATGAATAAGATATTAATGTATTCCATTTTATATCAAAAGATTATATCAACTCTAGGTACACATAAAATGAAATAACCAAATGCATAGTACTTACCATATGAATAGTGCTTATGTTTAAATGATTTGATCACCTATTTAATGAACATTAAGGCATTTAAGCTTAAGACAATGGTTAATTAAAGGTGGAACTTAATATTATACTTGGAAATAAACTAAATGACTACATATAACCTATGTTGTTTATATGTTCATTGATTTGGGTATGTAAGAAATCCATTATGGATGAAAGGTGAATCTTGTAAAATATGTATGCTTCAAGATGAATATTTTTGAATGAGTATACTAAATAGACATGGAATGAAAATGTTATAGGTCCAAACAAGAAAGCAAATACTTCTACTCCATTACTCGATAGGGGTAACGTGGTGACAGGTTTGTGCTTTGTCTCTCTTGACCTATCTAATGGTCTTGAATGACATTTTCACATTGTATTATATGATTATACAATGCATCAAGCATAAGCATGGCATATCATGGTGGTGATATAAGGTGGAAATGATATGATAATAATATTAATGGGCCAAAGGCCGGGCTATATGCCATATTATATGTATTGGGACATATATGATTTATTATTGGGCCAGAGGCCGGGCTCGTTGAGTTGTATTGTATGATGATGGGCTATAAGCTGGGCTTAAAAAGCCGTATGATAATGTTTGGTTGTTAAAGGAATCGAGTCTCTAAGAGGATCGGTACTGGTATAATATGAGACCCAGTACAAAATGTGCACAATTATGTTTATATATTAATATTATCAGAGGGAGGGTGCAAAGCATGATTGCATTCTCAAAGTCATTTCATCATGCATATACAATCCTTATAAAGGGATGAATGATGAAAGTATAATGAAGGTATATATACAAACATTACATACATATGCTTCATGATGTTTTATACTGTATGCGCTATAGGAAATGTTAAGGAAGATCCTTTACGATATTACATATACGCTATCAGTTATTAATGTCTCCAAATAATAATACTTGATGTTTAATGATACATTGTGAACCTTATACATTTTACATTTGGATGCTTTATCATAAGCTGATCTGATGTATTCTTATTGACTGAAATGCATCCTTTTACATATTTTATAGCACCACTGAGTTATATACTCAGTGTTTGTCATTTGATGAATGCAGGTATTAGTCCATTGAATGAGAGACAGAATTAGATGATCACTTATCAACAAGGACTAAGATTCAGTGGAATCTTACTTTTACAGTGGCTTGGTCTTTTTGTAAATGTACTCTTAAATATACTTTGGTTATGTAGCTTAAGATTACTCATGTTAGTAGTAGTGTAGTGGTATTTATATAAGATGTATGTTGTCTTGTATATGAGTGTGTTAGTATGACGTCTCCTTGATATGAATAGAATAATAATATATGATGATGTATATACATATGATAGATAGTATGAGATGATATGTATTTAAATTTTATCATCTATGTGTAGATGGCCAAAATATGCAGTTATATACATAACGATTGTTAAATAAATGTTATAGTCTTAAAGAAATGTTCACAGCTGAGGAATAATAATTTATGAATAGTAAAAAAATAAAAAAATAAAAAAAAATATACATCCTTTGTAGTATAATTAATGATTTCCTTTCTTAGGAGGTTATTAATTATGCTACAGGAGCATGTTACACCGAGTTGGGGTCTGACATGAACAACCATCCCTTGTTCTTATTTAGGAAAGATGGTCCACCAATTTATTTTCTACCCCCTTATTGTCCTTGATTTAGATGTTGAACTCTTATAATAGTAGTACCTATATGATCAACTTTGGCTTAGCATTCTTCTTATTGCTAATGTAGCTGACTACTGAGTGGTCTATGTAGATGATTACTTTAGACCCTATAAGATATGATCAGAATTTATCCAGAGTAAACATTACTACTAAGAACTCCTTCTTTGTAGTTGTGTAGTTAACTTGTGCATCATCCAGAGTCCTGCTAACATAATAGATCACCAAAAACTCTCTTTACTATCATTGCTTCAACATGGGTCCCAGATCATAGTCACTGGCATCACACATCACTTGAAAAAGAAGACTCAAATCCAAGGGTTAAATAATAGGAGTGGAAGTTAAAGCTACTTTTAATCTATTAAATGCACTCAAACATTCATCAGTAAAAATAAAAGGAATGTCTTAGGATAACAGATGAGTGAGAGGCCTAGTTATTTTAGAGAAATCCCTAATGAACTGCTTATAAAAATACATATGGCATAAAAAACTCTTAATGTCCTTAATAGACATGGGTGATGGCAGCCTCTTAATCATGGCTATTTTTTCCTTATTTCAATACCCTAAGCAAAAACTCGATGTCTTAAGATAATTCTCTCCTAGACCATAAAGTGACATTTTTCCTAAGCACCTTTATTAGATTATTCAAACAATCATCAAAAGTTTAACTATACATAATAAAATCATCCATAAACACTTCCATAATATGTTTGATGTAATAAGAAAATAGACATCATGCATCATTGAAAAGTAGCTGGTTCATAGCATAGGCAAAATGACATGCATCGATAGGTAAATGTTCCATAAAGGCACATACATGTGGTCTTTTCTTGATAATTAAGGTGAATAGGGAATTAGAAAAGTCTCCAGTAACCATCTAGGCAACATAAATAGGGGTGTTTAGCTAACATTTCAAACATTTGATCAATGAATGAAAATAAAAAATGATCTTACCTAGTAGCTTTGTTCAACTTCCTATAGTCTATGCACATTTGCTAACTAGTGACGGTCTTAGTGGGAATCGACTCATTGTTATCTTCTTTGACAATGGTCACTCCACTCTTCTTAGGAACAATATGAGCGGGGATAACTCATTGACTATTTGATATAGAATAAATAACACCAGCATCTAATAACTTCATAATCTCTTTCCTAACTACTTATTTCATATGGTAGGCATACATTAATCTTTAAGTATAATGTGATGCATGCACAATGATTGATGAATGCCTTTTAGATCATGAATTGAATAACCTATTGCTTTCCTATGATGCCTAAGCACATTTGACAGCTTGTTTTCCTTTTTATAATCAAGTATGGCATTAATAATTACAGGATAAGTAGAGTTTGGTCTTAAGAAAGCATACCTTAAGTTGTTTGGAAGATCTTTAAGTTCAACTTCTGAGGGTGCATTTAGATAGTGCTTCCCACTATTACTCCTAGGCTTTTCCAGTGCCTCGATCTCTAAGGGTTTCTTCAATTTGAACTTTAGTGTTAAATCCAGCACCCTAAACACACCATCACTTCATCTATTTTTTCTTCCTCTTTGATATCCCCCAGCAAATAGAGTTTTAGCAGATCATGGTGATAGCCAAAAGCCCTCATTATCATGTCATTGACCGCCTCATCAATAACATCAACCTCTTCCTCTCCCATTGAAAGTGACAAAGCTCCATTCTTCACATCTATGACTGCTCCAACTATAGCAAAAAATGGTCATCATAAGATAATGGGAATCTTTGCATCTTCCTCTATGTCTAGAATTACAAAATCAACTAGAATAGCAAAGGTCCCGACTGTTACCAGCACATTCTCTAAAACCTCTAAAGGGTATTTTACTAACTGATAAGCTAACTATAGAGTCATTCCAGTAGGCACCATATCCGTTACCTTTAACTTCCTCAAGATTGTGTAGGCCAATACACTGACACTTGCCTTAAGGTCATAGAGAACTTTTTCAATAGTCATCTCTCTTGTTGGTTTATGAAAATGTCTTTAGCAGTGGAAGATATAATTTAAAAATTTTTAGAAACACATTTCATAATGGATCTAGCAATTCTATACATAGAAAACAACACATATAGAGAAGATTATATTAGGAGAATGAAAAACTTACTTTAAGCCGATCTCCTTCTTTCTTTGTCCTTTTAAAAAGTTATAGCAAACTTTTCAGTCCCCAAGGATAGAGGATCTCCAAACTATCCATACAAGGTAAGACAATGATTAGTAATTAAATTACTAGTTTTGTTTAGAGACTAGTAAAACAAAGCATAAAAGAGAATGGATGAAGAATGATGATTGAATTTGATTTTCTTCTTGATGTTCTATCAAAACCAAATTGTTTTTCCTTGTTCTTGAGCTTTGAAATTCTTTAAAAGTAGAAGGAGAAAGAGATAACTAAAATATGCTTCTATCACTCAATATGTTTTCACTAAAACATAATAATATAACCCTAATTAGGTTTAGGTTATGTTAAGTCAAGTCATGTGCATGTCACATGCTTCTAGCATGTGATTTGCATGTGATTGACTTAAATTTCCCCCCAGAAGCACATGAAAATCATGCACACTTCCATTTAATTCATCATACATGAATAATTTATGTGACATTCACATTTTGACCATTAAGTCAATCAATTTTGTCAAAAACCCGTATATACCATGCGTGTAAAACATGTCATCTTAAATCACTTGTATCTTGAGTTCTACTTATCAGATTTCAATGATCTTGATATTAAATCAAAGATGTTTTCATGCTCTTTCTAATGAACATGAAAAATCTAGGTTATCTTATAACCATAAAAACATTATTTCATCAATATCCATTCATGATTATCGTTTCCTTACTTTTAATGTACGACCTTTTGGGTTCTTGACATATTGGCAACATATGAACATATTATTAAACTTTATTTAATAACATCATATATAAATCATGAGCAATGCCTAGTCATACATCATGACTACCTAAATGCCAAGAGGTCATTAGTTTGACTACAACCGTTCCATATTATATTCCATGTAATAAACTCCTTTCACCATCCTTTATCTCATTCAGGTTTGAGTATGGATTAATGTCAACTCAATGCATGATCAAGTGTGTTAGATCATGCCCTAAATTTGATGATTCATGTACTATAATCTTTATTCCTAAAATACCCTTATGAAACTCATTCATTAATAGGCATTATACTCTGGCCAGAGATTCTTGAATAAAGAATATTACATGAATCAATGAGATAAAACCTATATATTTAATCTGGGGTAGTAAATCCTTTATTGATAAACAAATACCTTCAAATACTTCACACTATATCCAACCTTTAAGTTATGAATGCCTCCTATGGAGCAATAAAACATAGGAGTAAAAACATAGTGATCCATCATTAAGATAACCTTGTTATCTCAAGTCTTAGGATACTTGCACTACAGATATGAGTGAGATATGTTTCACAGACATAGCTCAATTGTCCATATGAAATCTCACTGGTAAGGCCTCTAATGAGTGAGTCCTCTACTACTCATCCACATGTTCACTTTGGACAACTCTTTTCATGATGAATGAGAATTATCCCTTAAGGAAGTATGTGTTGATCTTAACCGCATTAATAATATCAATTCTTATTAATACATTGATCAGGGATAATTTAGATATTAAACATTTGCATACAATAAGAATCTCATTTCATAAACTACTTTATGAATTCATTTATACTGTTTTAATATCTTAGAATTCATTATTTAGTTAATAACCTTTCGAGTAAATTGAATAATGAATAATGGCTCTTATTGATAAATGGTTCAATATCAAATTACAATGAAACATGATGTTCTAGAGCATACACTAATAAACTCCCACTTGCGCTAGAGCCAATCATACATAGACTTCAATCCCATAGAAGTTACATGCCTATCATGCTTGCTCTGTGTCAATGCCTTAGTGAGAGGGTCTACTACATTATACTCTATGGGAACTCTGTTAACCTCTACTTCTCCTCTACCAATGATCTCCCTAATCAAATGGTATCTCTTGAGTACATGTTTGCTCTTTTTATGAGATCTGAGCTCCTTTTCTTAGGCTATTGCTCCATTATTTTCACAAAACAGAGGAATAACTTTTGCAATATAGGGAACCATACCAAGTTCATTAATGAACTTCCTTATCCACATGGATTCCTTTGCTGCATCTGATGCAACTATGTACTCTGCCTCCATCATAGAATTTATTGTGGTATCTTGTTTAGAACTTTTCCAAACAACTATACCACCATTCATCATGAACATATAACTTGATTGAGATTTGTAATCATCTTTATTAGATTGGAAACTGGCATTTGTATACCTAGTTAATTGTAAATCTTATTCTCCATATACTAAGAACATGTCCTTAGTCCTTGTCAAGTACTTGAGGATATTCTTCATAGTCGACCAGTGTTCCTCTCCATAATTAGGTTGGAACTTGCTGTGACACTCAAGGAGAATGCCACATCTGGTCTTATACATAACATAACATACATGATGGATTCAATTACTGATGCATATGGAATCGTAGTCATGCGATCTTTCTCATCTTATGTCTTAGGACACCATGCTTTAGAAGGATATTTCCCATGTGCCATGGGTATATTACCCTTCTTTGAAAGATCCATGTTAAACCTCTTTTAGCACCTTGTCTATGTAAGTAGACTATGAAAGACCTATAAGCCTTCTTGATCTATTTCTATAGATCTTTATACCTAAAATATAAGCAGATTCTCCAAAGTCTTTCATGGAGAATTGTTTGGATAACCAAATTTTAACACTCTATAAAAATGAGACATCATTCCCTATGAGTAATATGTCATATGGATGTAACATAAGGAAAGCAATTGCACTCCTACTAGTCTTCTTGTAAACACATGGTTCATCAATGTTTTGAATGAAGCCAAATTCCTTAAATGCTTCATCAAAACATATGTTCCAGCTCCTTGATGCTTGCTCCAATCCATAAATGGATCTTTGAAGTTTGCATACCTTATTGCTATCTTTAGATATAAAACCATCAAGTTATATCATGTACATTTCCTCAAATAGATTTCCATTAAAGAAAAGCTATTTTTACATCCATTTGCCATATTTCATAATAAAAATAAGCAGTAGTAGCAAGTAAGATTCTTATGGATTTAAGCATAGCTACTAGTGAGAAAGTTTCTTCATAATCAATTCCTTGTTTCTTGACGATATCCATTTGCCACCAAGCAAGCTTTATAGGTAACCATATTACCATCCATGTCTATATTCTTCTTAAAGACCCACCTGCACCTAATGGGTTTTATCCCCTCAGGTGGATCAACCAAAGTCCATACTTGGTTCTCTGATATGGAATCCATTGCAGACTTCATGGCCTTCAACCATAAGTCACATTTTAAAATTTTTAAAAATTCATCATAGTGTGTAGGCTCATCATTCTCAACTAATAAGACTTCCTTATTCTCATGAATAAGGAATCCATACCTCTCTGGCATAGTTCTTATCCTAGTTGAGCATCTGGGAGCTTGTATTTTCATAGGTTTTAACTTTTGATCAGTAGGATCAATCAGTTGATATGCTTCATCTTATGGTGATTGAACTTCATCAAGATCAATCTTACTCCCACTGTCTCCTTTTAGAATAAATTATTTCTCTAAGAAAACAACATGCTTTGAAATAATCACTTTTTATTCCAAAGGAAGATATAAGTAATATCCTATGGTTTGTTTAGGATATCCTACAAAATAACATTTATCAAACTTTACCTCAAGCTTGTCTGACATTGTCTTTTTAACATAAGAAGGATAACCCATACCTTCAAATAAGATAAGATGGGTTTCTTGTTATACCATATTTCATGTGGTGTACCTTCAACTGATTTTGATGGTACTCTGTTCAAAATATGAACAATAGTCTCTAGTGCATAACCCTAAAATGATTTGGGTAATTCTATAAGGCTCATCATGGATTGAACCATATCTAATAAAGTTTGATTCCTACTTTTAGATACATCATTATGTTGAGGTGTATAAGGAGGTGTCCATTAAGAAAAAAAAATTATCTTTGAGATGTTCAAGAAACTCTTGGCATAGGTATTCACCACCTTGATCTGAATGAAGTATTTTGATAGTGTTACTAAGTTTTTTCTTTACTTCATTTTTGAATTCTTTGAACTTCTCAAAAGCTTCAGATTTATGCTTCATTAAGTACAAATATCCATATCTAGAATAGTCATCTATGAATGTAATGAAGTAGCTATATCCACCTCTGGCATGTATGGTTATAGGACCACATACATCTGAATGTATGAGTTCTAGTACCCTTTAGCTCTTTCAACTTTTCTTTTAAAAAATGATTTTATTATCTTGCGTAATAAACAAGATTCACATGTTTCATAAGATTCAAAGTCAACTGAGTCCAAGTTGCCTAGTTTATGCAACTTGGACATGCTAGTGCTGTTTATATGCCCTAGATGATAGTGCCATAGAAAAAGTGGATTGAGAATATCAACTTTTTTTCTCTTAGTTTGAACATTGCAAATAAGGTCTCTATTGTTCAGTATATAAATTCCATTCTCAATATTTATAGAATAGTAAAACATACCATCTTTAAACATTGAACAACCATTGTTATTAATGGAAAAGTTAAACCATTGTTCAATAAGACAAGATACTCAAATAAGGTTCTTATTCAAGCTTGGAAAAAAATAACAATTATTGAGTTCTAGTTTTAAACCAAAAGCTAAGTGTAAAATATAGGTTCCTTCTTCTAATGCAGCAACTGATGCTCCATTAGCAACCATGATATCTACATTATTCCTAGTTAGCCTCCTCCTGCTGACCAGCCCCTACAAATCATAACAAATGTAAGATGCATAACTAGTATCTAATACCCAGCTCTTGTTACTAGAAATAGCATTAGAGTTAACCTTAATCATAAATGTACCTTAAGAAGAAGCATGGTTCTTCTTTACTAGCTTCAGGTACTCCTTGCAATTTCTCTTCCAATGCCCATCCTTATTGCAATAGAAGCAAATACCCTTGGGGGGTTTCTCTGCAGCTTTCTTGCCCGTACTACCTTTGGTCTTTAGGGCTAGCTTGTTACCCTTCTTCTAGGCTGCGCCCTTCTTCTTGGAAGGCCTAGAAGAACTAACTACCAGTGCTGCTTCAACACTCTTCTTATTGGCTTCCTGAGCATATTTCAACAAATTAATAAGCTCAGTGATGGTAGTTTATCCCTTATTCATTTGATATTCAAGCATAAACTGTGTATAACTATTAGGTAGGGACTGTAGAATAAGGTTAATTGCCAGCTCTTGTTTCAGTTTAAAACCAAGACCCACCATCCTCTATATGTAGCCATGTATCTTAATGCCATGAAGGACAGTTGATGACCCCTCTGCTATCTTACACCTAAAGAGTGCCTTTGAGAGCTCAAATCTGTCAGTCTTTGCTTTTCCTCAAAAAGGATTTTAAGATAAGTAGCCATAGTATGAGAGTTCATAGTCTCGCATTGCTTTTGGAGATTATTCTCCATAGCTCCCAGCATGATGCTGCTGTCCATCTCATCCTCTTACTTAAACTTATTGTAAGCATCTCTGACTTCTTCAGAGGAGTTAGCTACATGCATGCATGGATATGCTCGATCCAGTACATGGACTATCTGTTGGCCTTTCAAAACTATTTTGATTTAGCTAATCCAGTCTATGTAATTGGATCCATTTAGTTTATGTTAAAGAATTCCACGAAGATTAACTTTTCTTGACATTTTTTTAGAGAAATCTAGAGAAAAAGAAGAAATAATGTGTCATTAAAAACATCATGTATTTTAAAATCATAATAAGGTCTTTTATTAGTTTTATCTCCTGCAATTTTATTATGAATTAATAGCCCTTAACTACTAATCCGGGAAGGTCACAATTTGCCCTTTTTAGTGGGTTAGTATCCAATAACCATTACGTCCAATCTTGACTATGCTCAACAAACTAGAACTTAATGTCAATAGGTAGACATCTCCCATGTCAATCATATCTCTATATGACTACTGAATCATTGGGTTATCAACTTCTCTTGATACTTATGTTATTAGGTATAACATAATTCCCCAAACTAGCCTATAAAACATTTTACCTTGGGTATGCCCAACAAATAAAAAATTTTATTTAAATCTGACCCATTTTTTTAAAACTTGGATATACCCCATGTAAAACAAGCTTGAGTATGCCTAACAACCTGAATGACAAGAAGCTCTCCACCCTTATCTTAGAAAACAGAAGGCCTTAGATTTATATTCCTCTGAGGGATTTATTTCCTTTTATGTCATTAAAAACATTTAAGGCGGGTATGTGCAATTAGTGCACCATGCATGGTCTTGGCTCATGCATACTATGGCATGCTCATGTAACTCATACATACATCATTATAACAATTTATAATATGATGATTATAGACTTCTAAGTCTATGGTCAAACCTAGGTTATGCATGATTTTACAAACCCCAAAAAATTTGAAATAATACTAATATATTATAAATTTTTTCTTGGAGTTCCACTTTTGGTCACACCTTTGTTCCTTTGCTCCTTTTACCTTCTTTTTTGTATCTTTTACACCCTATGCAATCTAATTACAAATTTCAATAGTAGAAACCCCATGTTACATTTGGAAGGAGTATATGAGAAAAGAAGTAAAAAAAGATTGTAAGGAAAGGCAGGACTCGCAGGCTTTATTTACCAAAATTTATAAACTGATACATATGCTCAATCACATTGGGCTAAGTCCATAATCACCATCATGCCAATTATTCATCCATCCATTCAAAATAAATAATCTTCTCATAATGTTATTTTAATTTTTCAAATTTTAAAATTCAAACAAAATTTTCCTTTTAAAATAGTTATTGGGCTTGTATTTGAAAAATATGGTTCAGATGTTTGAGTTCTAATTGAATAAATTATTTATTAAATTAAATAATCATCTAATAGTAATATATTAATTATTTAATCACACTTTAAATATTAATATATCACTTAGAAAACAAAAGAGAAGTCAAAAATAACAAGAATCCTTATCATGCTCAAATTGCTCCTTTCAAGAGTTTTAATTCAAATAAAATACTTATTAATCTCCAAAATTAATAAAATTTAATTTTTTAAAACTTTAATATGTGTAAAACATTAAAATACATTAATCAATGAAAAACATGAGTAATTAATATTATAAAAACTGAATACACTAAAATTAGATTTCTTATGCGCATATGAACATAATTTCCACAAAATCACATCCAAATCAAATCAAAATTCATGAAAAATGCTCCACCATTAAGTTAACACAATAAATAATTGATTCATTACATGTAAAAAGATTAAACACACAATAATAAAGCAAATGCTTTAAGAATAACACAAAAAATCCATTCAGATTTTCAATAAAAGCATGCACAACATATGAATTTTTATCTCATAATATTTCTACATATGTATCCAATTGTTTTTAATAAAAACCAAGCTAATTCAATGAAGCATAAGTGGTTAAATTTAAAATCAAAATTCTAACATTAACCCATTCAAAACTTAAATTTCTACAAGCCATAATAACTAAAAAAATTGAAATTTTATGTGTTATATGCATATATTGCAAACCAAATCGCTCTGATACCACTATTGGTTTATGAAAACGTGTTCAGCAGTGGAAGGTATAATTTAAAACTTCTTAAAAACATGCTTTATGGTGAATCTATAAATTCTATACATAGAAAATATCACATACAGAGAAGATTATATTAGGAGAATGAAAAACTTACTTTAAGCTGATCTCCTTCTTTCTTTGTCCTTCTGAAAAGTTGTAGAAAACTTTTCAATCCCCAAGGATAGAGGATCTCCAAAATATCCACATAAGTTAATAAAATGATTAGTAATTAAATTACTAGTTTTATTTAGAGACTAGTAAAACAAAATATAAAAGACAATGGATGAAGAATGATGATTGAATTCGATTTTCTTCTTGATGTTTTATCAAAACCAAATTGTTTTTCCTTGTTCTTGAGCATTGAAATTCTTTGAAAGTAGAAGGAAAAATTGGAAGCCAAAATATTCTTCTATCACTCAATATATTTTCACCAAAACATAATAATATAACCTTAATTAGGTTTAGGTTATGTTAAGTCAAGTCATGTGCATGTCACATGCTTCTAGCATGTGGTTTGCATGTGACTGACTTAAATTTCCTTCGAGAAGCACTTGAAAATCATGTTCACTTCCATTTAATTCATTATATATGAATAAGTTATGTGACATTCAAGTTTTGACCATTAAGTCAATTAATTCCATCAAAAACCTGTATATACCATGAATGTAAAACATGTCATCTTAAATCACTTGTATCTTGGGTTGTACTCATCAGATTTTAGTGATCTTGGTGTCAAATCAAAGCTCTTTTCATGCTATTTATAATGAACATGAAGAATCTAGGTTATCTTATAACCATAAAAAACATTATTTCACCAATATCCATTCATGATTATCATTTCCTTACTTTTAGTGTGCGACCTTTTGGGTTCTTGACATGTTGGCAACATATGAACATATTATTAAACTTCATTTAATAACATCATATGTAAATCATGAGTGGTGTCTAGTCACACATCATGACTACCTAAATGCCAAGAGGTCATTAGTTTGATTATAACCCTTCCACATCAGATTCCATGCAATAAACTCCTTTCACCATCCTTTATCTCATTCAGGTTTGAGTATCAATTAATGTCAACTCAATGCATGATCAAGTGGGTTAGATCATGCCTTAAATTTGATGTTTTATATGCCATAATCTTTATTCCTAAAATGCCCTTATGAAACTCATTCATTAATAGGCATCATACTCTGGCCAGAGATTCTTGAATAAAGAATATTACATGAATCAATGAGATAAAACCTCTACATTTAATTTGGGGTAGTGAATCTTTTATTGATAAATAAATACCTTCAACTACCTTAGAGGAATAAAACATAGGAGTCAAAACATAGTGATCCATAATTGAGATAACCTTGTTATCTTAAGTCTTAAGGATACTTGCACTACTGATATGAGTGAGATATATTTTATAGACATAGATCAATTATCCATATAAAATCTCATTGGAAAGGCCTCTAATGAGTCAGTCCTCTACTACTCATCCACATGTTCACTTTAGACAACTCTTGTCATGATGAATGAGAATCATCCTTTAAGGAAGTATAACATGTGCTGATCTTAACCACATTAATAATATCCATTCTTATTAATACATTGATTATGGATAATTTAGATATTAAACATTTGCATACAATAAGAATCTCATTTCATAAACTATTGATGAATTCCTTTGTACTGTTCCAATATCTTAGAATTCATTATTTAGTTAATAACCTTTTGAGTAAACTGAATATGAATAATGCCTCTTATTGATAAATGGTTCAATATCAAATTACAATAAAACATGATGCTCTAAAGGATACACTAACATCTCCAATCTGATAAGGAATCGAGAAACTTCCTAAATCCTTCAATTTAGGAGGAAGCCCCTTATTTAAGGCCATTATCTCTTCCTTAATAATGTCACTCTTCTTATTCACAATCTCTTTTAGAAATTTAGCATACGTCGGCATGCCATTTAACCCCTTAGTGAGAGGTAAATTGATCTAAACCTTTCCTATTACCTCCAGAAACTTAGCATAGTGCCTATTCAGGTTTGCCTTTGGATGCCTTATGGAAATGGCATAAGTTGTACATACAATTTACTAGTAGCCTTTGGAGTATCACCATTTTCCTTCTCTTTGCTCAGCAGTGATTGGGTTTCCTCTTCTACCCTTTCCTTCCCCTTCTGTAGATCAGCCATTAGTCTCTCCTCCACCTATACCTCCATATCCACTAGATTATCAAAGTCTCTCTCAGCTGTAACTCCGTCTACCTAAACATGGAGAGTGTTGTAATGGTCTCTTAGATTAAGCTCTGGTTGAGTTGGTAATTTTCATTGTGCTTTAGAAGAATCGACCTACTAGGTAATTTAGTTTTCCAGCATTTTGTTGTGAGTGGCTAATTGCTCTAGCCTAGAGGAAAGATTATTGATGTTATCATCTTAAGCTTTTTGGTTCTATAGAATGGTTTCCATTATCATCTCAAGGTTTGACTTGTGGACTTAATGATAAGACATAGACCAAGGAGATTCTACATCAATACAATAAGAATTTCAAATTCAATCATGGCATTAATTGGAAGCATTTCAGATGGAGGTTCAGAGTTATAATTGACAAATTTGATGGTTTTAAAAGAATAAAGTCAAACTTACTCTTCAAGGAAATTCTATCATTAGTTAAAGTCATCAAAGAGTTGAAATCAAAGTCGTAATCCAACTAGGAATCCTATTTTAATAAGGAACTTACCATTCAAGGAAATACTATTATGGATCAAAGTCATCAAAGAGTTGAAATAAACGAGTCTTAATTCAACTAGGATTCCTACTTCCATTAGGAGCTTAATCTTTAAGGAAATCCTATCATGAGATAAACTCATCAGAGAGTCGAAATCAAAGAGTCCTAATCTAACTAGGATTCCTACTTCCATTAGGAGCTTGCTCTTTAAGGAAATCTTATCATGGGTTAAAGTCATCAGAGAGTTGAAATCAAAGAGTCCTTATTCAACTAGGATTCCTACTTTAATAAGGAACTTGCTCTTCAAGGAAATCCTGTCATGGATTAAAGTCATTAGAGAGCTAAAATCAAAGAGTCTTAATCTAACTAGAATTCTTACTTCAATAAAAAACTTGCTCTTCAAGGAAATCCTATCATGGATCAAAGTCATCAGAGAGCCAAAATCATTGGATCCTAATCCAATTAGGATTCCTACTTTAACTAGGATTCCTAATTCATTAAAGATTCTTATCCTTATTCAATAAGGATACTTATCTAATGATACAGATCTACATGGAGTTCAAGAGAACATAAGTAGCTTAAAAGAAGAACCACTAACTCTTCCAAGTGGTCTAGTTACAAGGTCATGTGCCAAGAGATATAAAGTAGCCATGAACTTATTCATTCAAGTACAAAAAATAATAGAGCTGTAAGAACAGGCTTTCCATATGTGCTATTTAGAGCTTAAAGGGGCACTTAAGGCCATAAAAATGCTTGAGGTGAGTTTGGAAGAGAAAGGAGCTTAAAGTATGCTATTTAGATCTAATTATGAAGCCATAGCTTTATTTTATAAGCCTATGGAAGAGTTAGGCATGCTGGCCACAAGTTAGGCTTATTGAAAACATAATAAAGGAAAGAATATAGGCTAATTCTTAGCCTAATTGGCTTGCATGAATTTCTATGTAATATTAGCTTTATTTTATTTATCTATCTTCCAAGTTAAAGTAGGAATAGGATAGCCAAAGTCCTCTTTAGATTAGACTTCCATATCCTTAAAGGACTAGAACTAGAAACTATTACATGGAGGAGCTACTATAAGCCTTTAAAGGATATTCAATTTTATTCAATAAATAATCTTTTTGGTTTATACTTTATGCATGTTATATTTTTAGTTAGGAAGTGAGGATTTGCTTTCGTCTAATTGCATTAGGAAATTAAGGTTAACTTATTAATTTATTTATGGTGTTTTCTCTATTTCCATGGCCTTATTATTTACGTTTCCATACTCTATAGTTTGAGGGTTCAATAAGGTGGGGGTTTATTATTCCATTGGAGTTATATCTTAGTGTGTATGAGGGTATGTGGCATACTTGACATTAGGTTTTGCATCATTTGGCATCAAAGCCAAAGGCAAGGTATATTCTTCTTTATCTTAGATTTATGGATTTTGAATTTTTTCTTATTTATTTTTATGCTTTAGTCTTTTAAAAAAACAAAATAAAATAAATTCATGTTTTTATGTTCCTTTATGCTTTTTTTTATTTACCATCTTGTTGATTTGATAAATTTTAGGTTTTGGTTCATGTCTAAATTCTCCATTGAGAATTCGTATAGTATACATGTTTTCTAAAGGAAAATGGTGTTTTAAACAAAACCATTACAAGGTATTGGCCTCACCTTAGTTTTGTCAAATTCATTTGTTTAAGTGCTTAGTTTTACGTTTTTATCTTGTCTTAGTTTTCTTCTTTATTTATGTTGCAAATTATAAGGTCTTGTTTCTAGAGTTTGAGTTTTCTATTTTTAAGCTATTTTCATTATTTTAAGCATTATTTTATTTTGTTTTAATTGCCTAAGTTCCAAAATACAATTGGAAGAATTGTAAAGAGTGGAAAAAAGGCATTAAAAGAGATAATTAAAGTGAAAAAAATGCTAAAAAAAGAGAGTAAACACATGAGGAATTGAATGGTTGCATTTGATGAATCATGGTACTTTGATAAAATCTTTTATTCTAGGTGTTTGTTGCATGATAAAAGATGTAATGTGATTATCAACATGGCAATTGGTAAGAATATTATATCAACTTCAGTGGTGGAGAAATTACAGTTGGATTTAGAAGATCATCCTTATCCATATAAATTTAAAGTCTTTCAAGCAGATGTTGAAGTGGAGGTAACCAAACATTATCAAGTTCAATTGCTTTTTATGCTAACTGTGAAGACTCAGTTTATTGTGATATGATCCTTATTAGCACATTTCATATACTGTTGGAAAAACCATAGGCAAAGGAATGACATGTTAGATACAATTTATGTAGAAATAAGTTCATTTTTCAATATAATGGGAATAAAGTATCTTCATATTCTTATCCCTTGGAAAGAATTCCTCTAAGCTTCAAAGATAATGGTGTTGAGCATTTGAAGGCTCTCTATGAAAGCTTGAAAAGTATGTAAGATATTGAAGTTTTTCAAAGCCATGATTTGGAGGAAAATATTCAGCAAAAAGAGTGTGTGGAAGTAGTAAAAACAAGTGAAATTGAAGTAGTGGAAGATAAAGAATGTTTCAATGAAAGAGAAATAGAGTGTGATGAGATTGTGAATGTTAGCAAGCCAATGTTAGTTATGGAAGATAAGATAAGATTAGATGAAGTTATTAATGAGTATGGATCTATTTTGAAAGATAATTGAGTGAAAATTTTGAGATTGAAAGAAAAATAGATGAGCATGAGAGTGATAATGATGGTGATCTTAAGAGAAAAGCAAGTGAGGTATTTTCTACTAATGTTTATTTTATTGATAGATTTTATGAAGGATTAATTTAGAAAACATAAAGCAATAGAGTCATCATTATCAATGCATTAAAAGAAGGATATTTAATTGAGCCATATATTCCTTATAACAAGCTGAATTTGAGGATGAATTCTTTTCAAGAGTGGGAGAATGATACGACAAAGATCAAGGATATTCTACATCAATACAATAAGAATTTCAAATTCAATCATGGCATCAATTAGAACCATTTTAGATGGAGGTTCAGAGTTAGAATGGACAAATCCAATGGTTTGAGTAGAATAAAGTCAAACTTACTCTCCAAGGAAATTCTATCCTTAATCATAGTCATCAAAGATTTGAAATCAAAGAGTCCTAATCCAACTAGGATTCCTATTTCAATAAGAACTTGTTATTCAAGGAAATACTATCATGGATCAAAGTCATCAAAGAGCTAAAATCAAAGAGTCTTACTTCAACTAGGATTCATATTTCCATTAGAAGCTTACTCTTTAAGGAAATCCTATCATGGGATAAAGTCATCAGAGAGCCAAAATCAAAGAGTCATGATCCAACTAGGATTCCTACTTCTATTAGGAGCTTGATCTTCAAGGAAATCCTATAATAGGTCAAAGTTATCAGAGAGCTGAAATCAAAGAGTCTTAATTCAACTAGGATTCCTACTTCAATAAGGAACTTACTCTTCAAGGAAATCCTATCATGGATTAAAGTCATCAAAGAGTTGAAATCAAAGAGTCTTAATGTGCCTAGGATTCTTACTTTGATAAGGAACTTGCTCTTTAAAGAAATCCTATCATGGATCAAAGTCATCAGAGAGCTGAAATCAATGAGTCCTAATCCAACTAGGATTCCTACTTCAACTACGATTTCTAATTCATTAAAGATTCTTATCTTTATTCAATAAGGATACTTATTTAATGATACAGATCTACATGGAGTTCAAGAAAATACTAGGACCTTCAAGGAAGAACCACTAACTCTTCTAAGTGGTCCGGTTATAAGGTCACGAGACAAAAGATATAAAGTAACCATGAACTTATTCGTTCAAGTACAAATAATAATGGAGCTATAAGAAAATGCTTTCCATAAGTGCTATTTGGAGCTTAAAGGGGCACTTAGGGCCATAAAAATGCTTAAGGCAAGTTTAGAAGAAAAAAGAGCCTAAAGTATGCTTTTTGGGTCTAATTATGAAGCCATAGCATTATTTTATAAGCCTATGATGGAGTTAGGCATGCTGGACCATAAGTTAGGCCTATTGAGAATCCAATAAGAGAATGAAGATAGGTCAATTCTTAGCCTAATTGGCTTGCATGAGTTTTTATATATAGTATTACCTTTATTTTATTTATTTATCTTCCAAGTTAAAGTAGGAGTAGGATAGCCAAAGTCCTACTTAGATTAGACTTCCATATCCTTGAAGGACTAGGACTAGAAACTTGTCACACCCCCAACCCGACACTTAATAGATGCGACAAGATCCTGTAGTATAACCATCGCTCACCCGTCTCAGGAAAACAACAATTATACTACAAGGGATTTTGACCTTCTAATGCTCGTATAAGAAATCCGAATAAAACATAAAGGACAAAAAAAAACCCCTGGATATATAAATACATGGATTCTTATACAATACATTTAGTTACTGCCAATTCTAAAACAAAAGGAGCTATGCACAAATATACAAAAGAACAGGAGTCCCTCCAGAAGTCCAAGACACGCCCAGCTGCTGTACCTCTAGCCCCGGTGCTTGCCCTCTGAACTCGGACCTACGTTCATCAAATGATAAACGCTGAGAATAATCTCAGTGGTACTAGGAACACAATCACATATAACATATACACATCCATGCATTCAAGCATACCACATACGGTCAAGCATATGGCACACAGCCAAGCGATGGGCACACGGCCCCATACATACGGTAATCTCTGCCCAACTGAACATCCATATCGCATCACACAATAAGAATGCCCGATCCATGATCATACCATGCACTCACCCTCAATTTGGTGCGTCACACACTCTTCGCCTGTGCGGAGGGCATCTCACCCCCGTATTACCAATTAATACTGGCACCTCTCACACCAGTAGGAGCATCTCACCCCTTAATTGATAGATACCGGTACCTCTCGTACCGCGACACAGTACGTATCATCACAACGCCACCCTTATAGCATCCTCTCACCATGTTATGCTATGCAATCGTTCAATATGCATTCACATGCCAAATAACAATCCTACAAGGCAAACATCCAATAATCACAAGGTACGTTCCTTCACGGAACTCCTATCCAC
>CANYBF012609665.1:0-10387 GCA_948192965.1 Dalechampia spathulata | reverse complement strand
TCGCTGAAGTTAATCTTAGCAGTCACGAAAGTAGGGTGTTAGCTTAGCTTTAGTAGGTAAAGACTCTTTTGGAAGAAAGAACTTTGCATCTAAACACTGCTTTGAAGTTGGTAATTAGATTGATAATGAATGTTTAATCTTTATTCATCATCGTTCAATCTTAGATTTAATTATATATTATATATATTTAGTAGTTAGTTTATGCTTTTAATTAATTAAATAAACTATAATGTTGATTTGCCTAGATAATCGATAAAATCAATAGCTAGTACTTAGCCGCTCTTGGTCCCAGTGAACGATACCCTTATACTGCAGTTGCGACCCGTACTCTTGCGGTGGCGTAATTACTCTATTAAGGAATATAAATTTAAAACTTGTTGAAATATTATGCATGTGAAATTAAGTCTGTTTTTACGCGAACATTACACATTCTTGATTATATCCTACTAGATATAATCACACAAGGTCCCTTCAAGTTTTGATATCGCAATATGTTATTAAAATAAAAAGAATCTTATGCTTCATAAGAAATAGAGCTTTTTCTTCCCTTACTACCAGCTTGTATAATTGAACCTGAACGAGTCCATATTGACTGAATTTGTTAATAATCATACAACTGAAACAAATTAAATCATAATCCAAATAAAATTTTAAAATCAATTTAGTTTAGTTTGATTTGGTTATTTAATTTGATTGGAATATTCTTCAATCTTACATCGAACCTGTTGATTTTCCATATGTGAAGGAAAACAAAAACGTATTTTATGTAGCAAAAGATTCTATCGTAGACTCTGTAAAGTTAGTATAGTGAAACTCGATTTGAAGTCGATGATGAATAGATGTGGAAGCTATTAGACCTTTCTTGATATCAGCTTGCATTTCCCTTATAGGTATTGCAGCCAAGAAGCTTTTGATATACTCTTTGCATGATTCCTTCCCCTTGCAAAGGATCTCCTCTTTTCTGTCTTTCCTTCCTGCCTCGCTCAGGCTTGGTTTCGACTTATCGTTGGCTGATTTTTTATCAGGTTCGTCTGTCTCAATTGGTAGCCGTTGGATTATCGTATCTTTGTCGAATTTTAATGCATAAGCTTGATTGCATCCCTCATAAAGTCTTTCTCCTAATGTGTCAACGATGTAGTATGCATCTTGCTCAACTTTTAGGACAAAGAAGTGATCATTCCAGCTGATAATGTAGACCACAGGACCATCATTGCTACAACTTATCTCCTCCCAAATGCTGTCGAACGACATTGAACCATGTAGGAAATCGAAATCTCCACCTTCCAAGTCGCCTGGATGAAAAAATCCAATGAAAGACTTCTCTGCGACAACTGAGAGGGGTCGGATTTTAGCTTCGAGGACTGTCTCTAGATCAAAGTGTTTGTCCGGAAATCGCTGTTTATAGTCCTCACTATCACACATGTTTCTCCACTCTAATGAACCGTCTTCGATCAATCTATCAAATTCCGACTTAATCGGAACTTCAAAGGGATTAGATTGCAGCCAATCAGCAATAACTGCAACCAGTGCACTACAAGCGCTCTCTCCTGTAGCACGTTCGCTTCTTTGATCAATTGAAGCAAAAAAGACTTGTGCCTGAAGTTTCATGTGTCCATCACGACTTATCACTTCCTTCAGCTCCCAGTTGCCTACTGTGAAATGATCCACTCCAAATTCAGATACCGATGATCGGCTAGTTGTAGAACTATCTTCCGACTGATTCCACTGCCATAACAGTAGTTATGGATTTAGTGCCAATAATAGCATTAGTTATGAAAAGAGTAAACCTTAAGACAGGACATGGAAACAAAGGAAACAACAAAGGAAACATACCCCTAAACTGGACTCATCAGAGGAGTTAAGTTGTCTGCGATCAAAATCTATGTCATCACCACCAATTTCTCCATAATCCTTTTTTAGAAGAGGCTCCCCTTTAACTTTTGGCTTGGCAGAGCTAAAGTTGAATGCTCTTTTCTTCCAAGATAATATCCGGCGCTTTGAACTCTGTCTCAACGAATGTTCATACACTGTTGCTTCTCCAACATGAAGGTCTGTTTTTGGGTTTTTGTAGAATATCCAACCCTCGTCGGAAGCATCGCTTATTGTACTCGAGGGATGAGAACATCCAGGAAACTTTGCATTAGCAAGCGTTTTATAATTAAACGGCAGCCGAAATTTAGAATCCCTATTACTCTTCTCTGATTCACTCTCATCATCACCATCAAGTGAATCTATATCAAATGGGTATTCGGCATCTTCTCCTCTGTCAGATTTCTTACTATCGCTGTTCGCTTCATCATGACAAGCTTTCTTCGTACTCGTAAAGATTCTTACTTTTCTCAAGCTTGCTTTAAGACTAGAAAGCTCTTCCTTTCGGGGCGAATGAGCTTGTTCGGAGGCTGGTGATGGAGGAACAAGCTGCATTAATGAAGGCACCACCTGTGGAGGTTCTTGAACTGTTCCCAATTCTGTTAACCTAAGCGATAACTGCATTACATTTCAAATGGTATTAGACAGAAAGTGAGATATACAAGTCGCTCATAGGATATATCTAAGGCATCGAAATTGGCTTACAGAAAGGGAGGGATTATTCTCAGTAATCTTAGAGGGAACGATAAGAGGAAAACTGATCTCATGATCCAAATTAGCTTTTGAAGCAAATTCTGCAAGGTCTAATGAGGCGGTTCCGATGAAGACACTGTTCCTTGGTTCTTCGTGCAAGCGCTGTACCATTTAGAGCGAGGATAATTAATTACCCAATTTCATAAAAATGGATGGCTAATAGAAGATGATGAATATTGCATAAGATTACCATGATTTCAAAAAGAAAAATGTAACCGTTTCGAAGAATAAGAATCAATTATTTTCTTAGAAAAAATCAATACCTATCTTTCATCTTCATTATATTAGATATATCATAATATTCAAGAAAATAATATACTATATCATAATATAATCATATGCATGATATATAACCTTACTTTTGATAGGGAATTTTATTCTAACATTCAAACAATAAGTGAAATTTTTTTTTAAAAAGAAATAAAATATGAAACAAAAATAAAAGGAACTTACATGGAAAACTGTGAATTCAACTTTCCAAGGATAAAACGGAGCATGTTTACAGACAGACAGATTACAAATAGTCACAAACTCTTGATTCCATTCAACGACTCCATCGCCACACACCCCACCTTCCTCTGTAAACTCTCTCTTTTTTATCAATGACTTCCCTAAAGCTCCTAGTGCAATACTGCTTCTGCCGTTACTCTTCCGACCTTTCCACTTTATCTCAACCGCCATCTTCTTTTTCTCCCCATCGTTGATTTTTATACCTTCCACTTTCTTTATCACTATTTTCACCTCATATTTTGTTGATGATGACACAGATAGCCATGGTGGCCACTTCATCATCTTCACCACCATTATTAAATTATGTTCTTAACAAAGAACAGAACAACAAGAAAACTGTACCAGTAACGGATTAAATGGATAGATAGATCAATAGATGGAGAGGTATTAAAGAGAATTTTGGTGGGTGAAGAATCTGTTTAGAAAATTGAGCTTTTTAAGAAAATGAATAACAGGGTATTGTGTAGATTTTGAAATTAAATTGTGGGATTTGGTTGGATCTTGTTTATCTTTTAGCATATAATGGTAACGAGAGATTCATGACTATCTATAACAAAGATAGGATTTGAAGGAGATTCAAAGATGATGGAAAAATGAGTATCTGAGGATTTTTAGGAAAGATTGAAATCCTGAAATAGAAGGAATGTTTTCATAGGTAGATTAGAATATATGAAGAGAGGAAGATGCCGTTAATAATATATAATAGTAGCTCTATGGAGAGTCGGGGGGGCCGGCAGTGCCCTGAATATAAAATCCTAAGAACTAACGTCCCTTTTTCCAAACCTGTGTGTTTTTTTTTTAATATTTTCTTTTTTTTAGTGTTTTTGACTTTTTAACATATAAATTTTCTTTTGAAAAAAGTTCTGCTAGCGTAATTGATTAAAGCCTAGTTTTTTAGATCTGAGTCAATGCAAATTTGCCTGCTCTTTATGGCTATTGATACTGAAGTGTTTTATTAACAAAACTACAGTTAACATAAATTAAAATTCGGAAAAATGATCCATCCCTCTGATAGAATAGGAGAAATTTTTGCTCCACTAACTCACACACTGTCTGGTTTCAGGTCTTATAATTACTATTTTTTTAAAAATAAAATAAAATTCATGTATTTAAATGATAATTTTCTAATAAAATTTTTTTAAAAATTATGAATAAAGAATAAAGAAATTTTAATTTTTTAAAATGATGGATTTTTTATTTGAAAATTAATATTTATTTATAGATAAATTTTTATGATTAACTTTTATATTAATATTTTTAAGATTTAATTGATACAAATATTTGATGTCTATGAGTAATTGTGCTCCCTGTCTAAATCTCGTACCACATGATTTTGATTTCTTTTCTGACACTGTTCTATGTTGCCACAAAAACGATATCACATGAATGATGGCTGAGTATTTAGTTTGATTTTTAGTATTTCAAATTGAAAATTTTTAATTTTAAAAATTAAATCTAATTAAATTATATTAATTTAATTTAATTGGATTTGAAATTTAAACTTTTTAGTTTTATTTTATATGAAATAAATCTTAAATTTGAAATTAACTTAAATAAATTTATTGGATTCAGATGATCCTAAAATGAATTATCAAAATTCTCCCTTGGAGATTTTTATTATAAAAAGTTTATGCCAAATTTACCAATAAAGATAGTCTTTGGAGTTCTATATTTGCAAAACAGCATTTTTCTTGTTTTGGTTTAATTATTTATTGGAGTGGCATAGATAAATAACTGTGCTACATATTTCAACATTATAAATTTTTGTAACCTGCGTGCGACGAGGGTTTAGCTAGAAAAACAGAGTAATTCAACAGCTCATGTTTAGCTAGAAAACCCCTTGATATTAACTTTTGTATAAATGTCTATGCTCAAAGGCTATGGATGGATGATCACAGCGATCTGCAAAAGTTTCCTTGTATCGTAAAGTCCTATTTTGGAAAAAACAAAAAAAGTGAATTAACCTTATTCAAATTAGCAAATTAATTTATGAATTTGTTATGAGTCAATTAAATATTATTTAATTTATTTATTAAATAAATCTATTTAATGAATAGATAATTCAGTGGTTCGATAGTCTAAATGAGGAAAAGACTTTTTCTTTTTTTCATGGGGAAGTAAATCCACGTGTTCCTAACATATGACCAATGATATTGTTGGCAGGGATGGTGATGAATTTCATTAAATTATAAATTCATAAAAAATGAATGATCCTAAAAATGTGTTCTGATTTTGTCATTAAGTATAGAATTATGTTGGCATATAAATGAAGTAATTTTCACAAGCATAGAATTCAACACGCTTTAAATTCATAGTCCTTATTAATGTAATTACGCTACCGCAAGAATACGAGTCGCAACTGCAGTATAAGGATATCGTTCTCTAGGACTGATGGTAATCAAGTATTAAACATTAATTTCATTGATTATTCAGGTGATAATAAGTCAAAGTCATGAATTAAATCCATTAAACTAATTGTATATTAAAAGCTAGGGGATAATTTACATATGATACATTTAATGTTAGGGATGAATGTATGAAACTAAAGTCAAATAGTTCATTAACGAATCGAGTTAAGATCTCAAAGCAGTGTTTATATGTAAAAATCTTTCTTCCAGAAAATTATTACCTACTGAGCATAGATAAATAGACTACTTTCGTGACCTTTAAATCCATCACAGTGATAAAATCAAAACCACACTTAAGCTTCCCAATTAGGTTAACTCCTATGTCTAAGTAGTTTCAATTAGGTGTTTTCATAATCATTTAGTTTATTTAATTCTTCTTTCGAAACAATTAAAAGAACTTAGCAATATTCAATTATCAAATTAGGTCATAATTCAACAACAGAATACATTATAACAATCATAACCATATGAAAACATGAAGATAATTTGATTCATAAATGAAAACAAGCAGTAGTCTCATAACATCCAACCCTAGGTTTTATCAAGTCATCAAAGCACAGAACAGAATTAATATAACAGAGTACCAATCTAGGATTACATCCATAGATATAGTTCAGGAAAGGGAAGAAATAGAAAAGAGATTAAACTAGTTTAAAACTCGAGATCAAATTCCGTTACTGCTTCCAACTTCGGACCTTCCAACTTGCCTAATCCGGATTCTAGCAAGCTTTCTCAATTTCTTGGTGAATCACCTACTGTAGGAAAAGGGATAAATACTTTGTTAGAAAGTTTTAAATCTCTCAAACCTAATTTTCTCTCTTCTCTTCTTAAAACCCTAATTCCTTTCTCCTACTGACCGAATACCTCTCCAAACCTAAACTCACATCTTATTCCCTCTGTTAACTTCCCTTTTAATCCTCACCCTCTATTTTATGATCTAATGGTGATAAAAAGGAATGAAAAAACCAAGCTAAAATGCCATACACGAGTTGTGTAGGGTGTACACAAGTCGTGTATGACTCGAGGGGGTTAAATTGCTTAAAAAAATAAAAAGAAAAGAAGGCCGAGCCATCCATGAATCGTGTGAGTAATCCATAACTCATGTAAGGCTCGAGGGGAACTCAATGCTAAATAAATAGGATGGTCAAGTCATACACGACTCGTGTATGCCATCCACGAGTCGTGTATGACTCATATAAGGTGGGAAAACACGAAGGAAATGAAGAACATAAGGGAGTCGAGGCCTACACGATTTGTGTAGGTCATACACAAGTTGTGTAGGACTCGTATGAGGTGGGGAATTGACTATGGCTTAGGATTTTTAGAGGGACCGAGACCTACACGAGTAGTGTAGGTCATACACAAGTCGTGTAGGACTCGTATGAGGTGGAATAAGACCTAAAATCTAAGGTAACATATGGGAAAATAAACTTCTAATACCTAAAGCTATGAATGAACTACAAAATGGTACTTAGAAAACTTAGAATGTGCAAATAATTCCATCTACAAAAAGCTAATTCCTAGGTTATGCAAAATATCTATAAAAACTATATGAAATATGAATGAAATGAATGAATGAAAACTAAATATGTAAATGATGAATGATATGTAAGGCATGATGGTAATGTATGCAATTCATCATATAATATGCTATTAAACATACTAAGAATGCATGAAAGTATGATTAAAAGTGATTACTTAAGCATGAAGAAAGACATTGATAATGCAAGTTATCAAACCACCCCAAACTTAAGCTTTTGCTTGTCCTCAAGCAAAGAAAAATAAAAGACTATAGATCAAAGTGAAACATAAATTATTAAAATTCAATATAAATAAAGTGAATGTGGTAAATGTAGTGTTATGAAATCCGTTAATTGAATTCAAAATTTGAATTTTAATTAGTCTATCACCTTGTTTATTACAATTGCGGCATTCTAACTTAACATATATGCATGTGGATATAAAGATTAACATATTTCTAAGTAACCAAGTAGAAATGAATAGGAGAATTGATGAAAAAGTTATGTTACTTATAGAATAAAAAATGGATCAACGAAAGCAAACATTATCAGTGCCAGCTCTCGGTTAATTAACTTACAACTGAGGTACCTAAGTTTAGTTCTTGTGTTTTAGGGCCATTTGACCTAGAAACATTCATGTTATGCATAAATGTCCCTATCTACTAAGCATCAAAAGCATAGGAGTAAAGGTGAACATAATACTCATATTCATTGATGTTTTTGACCTAGAAAACCATATGGGGTGCATGCCATTTCCTATCTACTAATCAATAAACATAGGAGTAGGTCTAGAGTTTTTTTTATCTTTATCCCTTTTGAAATATTTACAGCTGACCCACTAATTAAATCATAAGCAATTAAACTTATTCATCAAGATTCGTCCATTTCATTAAGACTCAGTTGAACTTAAAAACATAGCTTAAAAATTTGACATATATGTGACTAGAACTTAATAAGGGTAATAATAGGGATCTAGGGGATAAAAGATTTCAAATAACTTTATTCAATAATAGAAAATTTCAGCAATCACTACATGTACTTATCAATCATTTAATTTAAACAGAAATAACATATAATTCACCTAGACCTAAAGCTAATGCACTTCAGGCATGAAGATAAACTGGCAAAAATTTTCTCATATCAGACATACTTATTAGATTTAACAATTAAATGATGAAACAATGAGATGATACATGCAAAGCAAGCAAGATAGATGCCACCCCAAACTTTTAGAATTGGCATTGCCCTCAATGGCACCAAAACATATAAGCAATAAGGATAACATACAGAATAATGCAGTAAGGAAACATGCAATAAAGAAAATAGAATGGAAAAATAAAAGAGTGCAAGAATACTTTACATTATATTTCTGGCAGAGGAGGTGGAGGTTGATAACCTTGATGCTGGAAGTACCCAAAACAGATATCTTTAAAATGATCCATACAAAGATTAATCACCTGAATTGCTTGGGCATTGGAATTTGTGAGATCATGCAAGTCAATCAAGGTTTGAGTGTTTGAGTTTATGATCATGGTGAGTTGATTTAGTTGAGACATGATGTCCTGCAGAGTGGGTTCGGTGTGGGTTTCTTATTGCATAGGAGTAGGAGTAGCAACAAGAGGAAGATTGGAGGAGTGAGGCATACAATCAGAACCTATGTCATATTACACGTTATTTCCCTGAATGAATAAATATGTTCCTGCCTCTTTTGACAACTTAATGAGTCGCTTATTGGATAGGGAGATCAAGTCTAGCAAGGGACGACCTGGGGTGAGAGTATACTTAATTTTCTTTATTCTAAGAACTCCAAAATACCTACCAAGTATAGTGATTAAACCTTCATAGTATATTGGAGTATTCTTACGACTCTCTCCCAATCGTATAAAATCTTTGACCATCCAAAGAGTGGCATCAAATCTAACACCAGTAATCATGCATTGCACAAGAAATAGTTCTGAAACAGTTATTTTAGATCCTTCTTTCCTAGGTAATATCACATTGGAAAATAAAGTCAGTATATACTTAATAAGAGGACACCCAATTTGACTCACTTTTGAACTGCTGCAATCATACTATTTTTTCCCGTGAGTTACATGATCCGTAAATATGGCAAAACTATTGAAATCACTAGGCAAATCATCAGCTCCATCAAAAGGCATTCTAAATATCTCCCTTAATTAATCTAAATTTGATTTAAAAGCTTTCCCCCTTAAACTAAATTTCACAACACCAAAATTCTCAAGGTAGGGGTTCAGCTGGGCGTGAATTGAACTAAAGAATTCTAAGGTAAGCTCATTCAAAGAGTCCTCCTTAATCATCACAAAGTCCCTCCAACCAAGTTGATCAATGAAATGATATACCCTATTCTTGCATCCTAAATTCTCAAGTACAACATCATCTAAGAACTTGGTAGCTATCATTTCACGAGAATGTAAGTTTGCATACCTTTATTCTTGAATTGAATGAGTAATTGGGAATGGTGGTGGAGTAGTAGACGAGGAGGATTCTCCAACCTTACGCTTGCTCATGGTGAAAGTGAAGATTAAATCAAACAATTACACAATGAATAAGCAAGAAATGGAAACCTACCTTGAAGAACCAAAAATCCAACACAAATCCAAAAACCCACTACTTAGAACTCTAATCAAGTATAAAACTCATAAGATATTAAGCCTAGAAAATGTTAACAATCGAACAAGAAAGAGAAATGAATGAGTAAGAATAGAAAAAGAAGGATGAATGAGTGAGAACAGAAAAGAGGAAATCCAAAAATAAGAAGAAATAAAAATGCAGCAAAAAGAGAAATCAAAGATGGAGAGAAAACCTTGGCTGGGTTTATGGTGAGGGTCGAAGTCAGTTGGGTGTATGGTGTTTAGGTATGAAAAGAGAATACAATGGGGTTTTGATGTTGAGAGAGAGTGATTTGAGTTAGGTTTTTGTTTTAAGTTAAGGAAGAAAGGAGTTTAAGTGGGTTTAGAAGAGTGAGAATTGGGTTTTTAAGAAAGGAGGAGGGTGCTACAAGAATCGTGTATAGGTTACACAAGTCATGGATGGCTTGATTGGGGAAAGAAAATGGACCGTTTGATGGATTTGAAAGGTACACGAGTCGTGTACGACTCTTCCATGATGCGTGGGGTTCATGGAAATTGGCAATTTTGAGTGATTTTATTGCCAAATTGTCACATCCTGCATTATGTGAACTTATATGCATTTATAAATTAATGTTATGATGAAATTTCTATGTTTATAATGTGATTATGGTATAGAATAGTGAGTATGATAATTAGAAATGCAATTTAAGCTTGAAAAAGGGGTATTTCATTTTCC
>CANYBF012609545.1:0-26756 GCA_948192965.1 Dalechampia spathulata | reverse complement strand
GTTAAAACTTAATATTAATAATATAATTTTCTATTTATATTTTTGAAATATATATATATATATACATATATATATATATTAGGTATATACATTGAAAAATTATATACATTAATAATTTATACATTGCTACGGATTTAGCTACGGAATTAATTCCGTAGCTAAATTGTGACGGATTTAGCGACGGAATTGATTCCGTAGCTAAATTGTGACGAATACTACAAGTTTGTTGTCATATAGCGACGGCAATAGCGACGGCAATTATCCGTCGCTATTTTGAGACGATTTTAGCTACTCCTTTGTGTTCCGTCGCTATTTATCTAATTCTGTAGCTATTCCGTTTCTATTTAGCTACGGAATTAATCCGTAGCTAAATTCCGTAGCTAATGAGCTAATTTTTTGTAGTGATGAATATTTTTTAAAATATATATCTAACATTCTTTCATTATCAGACAAAAAATATATATCATTAGATTTTCATATTAGTATATAAAAAATATAGAAAATTCTTTTAAAAATTATGAAAATATTACTTTTTTCCATCCTCATAAAAATAAAATATTTTCCCGAAATCTCGTTTTCCTGTAATTTTCCCTAGAATATACTAAGAATAGTTATATTTAATTCATTAAAAATTATATATTCTAATTTTATCATTAAAGAAAATTGAAATTCATTACCTTAAAATTCAATGACTTTTTGATACATTTCATCAACACGTTCAAGTAAAAAATAAAAAGGAATTTTAAAAAATATATCCTTAAAAATATCAATATTTCTTAAGAATAATAATTTTTTTAAAAATATTCATAAAAATACCATTTCAAAAATTTAACATAAATTTATTAATGTGTTAAAATATATACTTTAAATTTATTTTAAATTTTTTAATATAAAAATCTATTATTTATATTTAAAAAATTATTAATTTTATAAAATTTCAAAAAATATATAAAATCTTGACCTATCATCGAATAAATAATGTTAGTAATTAAACTGTTCATATTCTTCCAAAATTTTTTATGATATTTATATATATTAAAATCATTATATTTCAATAGATTTAATGTTATTCATCATATTTAAATCATGAAAATAAAATTATAAGAAACCAATAAAATATTATGCTAATAGAAGAAAGGGTTTAATTGTCCAGAAATAAAGTTAAAGGTAAAATATAAAACATTACTCATAAGTTTAGGGGCTTATTGATATGAAAAAGTTAATTTTGGGTAGTTTTTAAAATTATTTTTGTGTGAATTTCTGAAAAGGAATTAACTGTGTTGCAGGCTTTAAAAGAAAAACCCTATTTTGTGAGTTTAAAATATTAAATCTTTATTTATTATGCTTTCTGTGTTTCCATCCATTTCAACCACTCTTCCCAATCCTGATTATCAGATCTCATACATAATCATTCCAAGGCTTTTGAATGATTAGAAACATCATGTCATCGACTAACATTACTGTCAAGATTCTGAAGTTGAGATCATCAGACGGAGAATTATTCGACCTAGAGGAAGACATCGCCGTCAGATGTGTAACGATCAAGAATCTGGTCGAAGACAGTTGCGGTGATGGAGAGATTCCAGTGCTTAACGTGGACGGCAGGACGCTAGCCATGGTTTTAAGCTACTGCAAAAAACATGCAGATAAGAATCTTAAAGAAGACGAGCTCAGGAACTGGAAGAACGCCTTCCTTGAAAATATGAGTATTAAAGATGATCTTTATGACGTCCTGATTGCATCAGATTATCTTCAAGAGGAAGATTTACTCTCAAGTTGTTGTGCAAGAGTTGCTGATTTGATCAGAGGGAAATCTCCTCAAGAGATAAGAGATCTTTTTGGTATTGAGAATGATTTTACTCCTGAAGAAATTGACAAGATTCAACGTGATCATGCATGGGTTTTCCAGTGATTTGGTTTGATTCTAATATTCTTATTTCGTTTACTTTCTTTCAAGTAATCTAGTTGTAGATCGGTACATTGACAATAAGAAAAAGAGGCGAACATATGATTTAAGCCACAAAGCTATATGATTACAATTTCAGTTGCAGAGACATAGATTTGAATACGACAATGGATTTTCTTGAGAAAATCAACGACAAACAAACATTAATTTATATAAAATACATATAAACATTATATGCATTCAACCTAGATCCTGGAGTCCAAGGCCATGATGGTGGTGAGATTCATGGGGCTCATGTACTCGGTTGTACCGGACAAGATCTGTTGAACGATATAACGATTTGCCCTTTCTGATGGATGAAAAGGGTCCCAAAATGCATAGATTTCACGGTTAGGGCACAAGTTGGATAATGGAGTGCACAGTCCTAAACCGTTGTAAGGTCCTTGCCCGCAACAAGCTATCTTTGATGTTACAAATCCTGCAGAAACAAAATTTTTGAGAATTCATTTGTGCCGAGCAAAAGACGAGTAAATTGCGAATTTGGCTTACCGAATGCTTCAGGATTGCTGACAAAATCAGCACTCGTACGGCCAGTATTAGCAGCAATGAAAATATCAGAACCATATTTACTATTTAGCTCTCTGAGCATTTGAGTGAGTTGAGGATTGAATAAGGAGGCAGCTTGTTGTAGCTCATCAGCACACTGTCCATTCCTGCTTCTCATCGCCAACTCTGCAGGAACACATCCCAGTGGACCTGTTCCGGTCACCAGAACCCTCCGCCCTCCGAGATCATATAGCCTCTGTACCCACAATTTCGTATTAATTTTTGTATGTACAAAAAAATGCTGCATCTGTCTTCTGCAGAATGTAAACGATAAGATGGATTATGGAAATTTACCATGAGGAGCTTCTTGTACTCGGAGATGAGAAATTTGACATAATCTGGAAGAGAATATTGGCGAGATCGAGCAGAGTAAGGCACCAAATAGTAGTTGTTAACAAAATCATTGCCACCAACAGTTATAAGAATAAGTGCACCGTTAACAAGCTGTTTAGCCCTTTGAGCTCCAACAAGACCAGCGAGCCGCCTTTGATACTCCTCGAAATACTCGTATTGTTGAAACATCCTTATTATATTTGCCTGGATAATAAACATACATACCATTAATACCAAAATGAATTTCACCGTATTCGATAATGTTAATATTTTGATTTAGCTAAATGAAAATATGGATGATGTTAGAAAATTAAATGTTATTTAATATCCATGAGTCTTTTTGTGACTTAACATTTCAGACCTTTCTGTTGCTTTCGCTAAAGAGGGTTTGTTTCGGTTATATGAGAACATCACTGGTTGTGCATCAGAATCAGAAGTGATGGATGGTAATAGCAATAAGAGACAGATCCATAAAAGGGAAATGAAAAGGTAATGGTTTAGTGGATTATACTGATTAAGACTCATGAAAGTTACTATCTAGATAAACAAAATTATGGGTATTGAAGACGATATTTGACATTAACAAGCAAGAAAATGCTAGTTATTCTTTTCTCGGGTTCTACTTTTCCATATAAATGATTGTAGCAATGAAAGACGAAAGCAGATCGAGTTGTTCTTACGAATTGAATTCCAGTATCGTTAAGGATTCCAATTCCAGCGGAAGCAAAATTGGCACCAACAAGCAGCCTTTGTCCTGTGAGCTGGGGACTCAAATATGGTAATAGAAATTCTGATCCTAATGCTTGACCTATTGATAAATGTAATTCTATGTTAGTCGAAACAAATGATGCATGAACAATGTTACATACGTAGCAGAAGAAAGAGACAGATAAACCCAACTGATAAAATCGGGAATGTTAAGGCCATTAGAGAACCGCCCAGTCGGTCGATGAGTAGGAAAATCAATGCCATACGGAGGGGAATCCGCTCGTGCGCTGGTGGCGAGGTAGTTGTTGTTGCCATTATCGACCAATGAATCTCCGAACACAAAAAATGCCCTGGCCGCCTCAGCTTGAGGAGCAAATGCAACTATTGCGAGGAATAGGGCTGTGACTATTGAGGATATGATAATCGTGGAACTAGCCATGGCTACGATGTAATGTTGTTGGCAACTACGACTTATCAACTTATATGTATATATATATATCTATTGTATACGGAGGACAAATAAGGCCCACAAATTAGAGAAAAAGAAAGATACATTTCACGAACATAATACTTATGGCAATGCCGTGAAGTCACAGCTGCGTCACTGACCTCCAATAATTTGAAGGTTTTAAGACACTTTCTCCTGTTGGATTATGAAAATCGGAGCCTATTAAACCGTTTTATTCATCATTTAAATATATCTGTTTTCAAAAATAAAAAAAAATATGAATCAAAACCCATAAATATCTGTCATATAAGACAAGTATATTATATGCTACATTCACATGGGGCAATTAATTTCAAATATTTCATTAAACTTGTTCCCCTACTTTAAGCTTACACTCATCTACTGAAAACAGTTTGAGGGATTTTTTTTTAATAATTTCTTAGACAAATGTCCGAATTTATTAAACCAAAAACTCATTTTCTGAGCTGATTAATCATAATAATAATAAAGTATGAACCATGGATCATCTCTCTACTTGATGACGATATTAATTATGTATCATGTGGGAAGGTATTTGAGGGACGAAGTTTGCGAGATCATTCAATGCCCCGCAACCTTTTCCCTCTTAACTCATTTCTCCTTTTAAAGGTAAGTTGGATCCAGCTTTTATTTTTATTTTATTTCTAAAAATAATTATTCATTAATTTTCCATTAATATTAATTAATGTATTTCATTAAAATTTCGGAGTTCATGATAATGGAAGGCCTTGCTAATTAGACAATGAAATGAAATGAAATCAATTTATAAATGCCTGAATGGTTTTGATTTATAAATTTATTTTGATATATATTGATATTTCTTTTTCAATTTAATGGAGATCAATTCTAAAGCATTACAATTCATTTTTATCCTTTATTATTATTATTATTATTATTTATATCAAAATTCATAATAATCTTATATTATAATAAATCAACTTGATCTTCATCTTTGTAATTGTTAATTTCAAAAAATTTCAAAATTAAAAAATATGTATTATTAGATTCTGAAATAAATTCAAAAAATTCATATTTTTCATAAAAATTTTTTTAAAACCATGCCTTATTTTTTTATGTTGGTAATCATATTTCTTAGATGATTTTTAAGGATTATTATATTGGAATTCAAATTTTACATGCATCAATAAATGATATTATTTACAATTAATTATTAAATTATATAAAATAAATTAATTAATTAAGGGAAACATGACTAATGTCTTATTTCACAATAATTTTGGGACAACTATTTAATGTTTTTATTAAATTATAATATTATTTTTTAAAAAAAACAATTATTTGGTAACATAATTGATATATTAACTTTTGAAGATTTAAGTGATATTTTATGAAAAAAAACTTTAACTATTTTTTATAATATTTCATTTATTTTCTTATTATTATTTAGATTGAATCATTGATTGAAATATTAATTTTATCAAACATTTCGATTTTACAATATTACATAAATATTAATTACTATTAAATATAAATCATTTATAGACTTCATATAATAATTTAAGTTTTTGGATTGAATAGTTTAGAGTCTTTATAATTTTAAGGTCTTGATTCGTGAAAATCTCAATTATTAACTAATTAAATTTAACATAAGATAAATATAAATCTATACATATTCAAAGCTTCAAATCATTCTTAACATTCACAATTAATTGTGCTAAAATAATTAACTATGGTTAAAAGTAAATTTTACTGAAGGGAGGTAAGTAAAGAAAGAATGTAGTTTTGAATACAAGTTAATGCAGCAAGGGAAAGAAACTCTAACTCTAACTGAAGGAGATTAATGCTTCTGCACAGAAATTTTGGCGTGGATATAGTTTTAATTGTTATTGACACTCACCCACCTAAATGTTTGTTTTACTAATTTTTTTGATCGTGAAATCCTTCCTAATCGTACCCACCGACATTTATTAATTTTATTTCTGTAATTACTATCATTTACTCATAACCCATTGTGACCCTCTTGTAAACATAAATTAACTATTCTTCGTATATATCATGAAAGATGAATTTTTACAGTATATATCAAATATTTGAATGGAGTCTCGGTCTAAAATAAAAATGAGAATCATTAATAATTGTGTATGCTAAAACTGAGGCTATTTAATTATTGTTAACCGATCAAAACGATGAATTGCAAAGAAATGAATGCTGAAGAGCAATTAATTGGAGAACCAAAATGCAGAAAAATGGTATTATCAACGAGTCCCAATCAGTATACTTGAGTGGACAAATTGGTCCCATTTAATTTACTGACATGCACCATCAGCTAAAGTTCACTTATTCAATCAAACCGTACGCATATCATGTGACTCATTTAATCCCATTTCTTTACGGTTTCGGGTCCAGCATTTGACCACCAAAAATAAATATATATACATATATACATTCATATATATATATATATACAAAATATGTCTCATGGCACTTCTCTTCCAAGGTCAACCTCCAATGAATGAATTATCACTGCCCAACAGGCCCCTCTTGGTCGTGCCCTTTTCAATGGTAAATATTCGAACAAACCTTAATTCATCTGCAAGTAAACCTTAACACTGCAGTCCTTCCATGGCTTCTCTATTTCTCTTTTTCTTGCAATGATCTCACCTCGTTATATGTGACCCGACCACATGTACTTGTTTTTATTCAATATTTGACTTTTTATTTCACATTTCATGAATTAGACGACCAAAAGCATATTTTAACTTTATTTTTATAATTAAATTTATTATCCCGCATGATAAAATATGTTAATCCAACAATATAAAATAAAAATATATTTAATTTAAAAAAAATCTTCATAAAATAAAGAATCCTTCGAATTGGTATATCTTCACTCACATACATGGAATAGTTACAGAAAATAATAATAAAATAAACATATTACTATATTGTAAAAAAATGGAGAAAGATTAATAACAGAAATGAGAAAAAAATGATGAGTAAAGAATCCATAATAATTTGATTATGAAATTGGTTGTCATTCATCGTTAAATTTTATTTCTAAATCTGTCTCGATATAACTATAAAATAAAATAATTTTATTGAATTTTTAATACTTAAATTAAATATTTAAGGATTTAATATATATGATATTCATAGATAAGTTTATAAATTAAAGGAAGTATAGACCGCAATAATAAGCTCCATTGGTTGCAAAACAATTCTTACAGAAAAATCAATAAAATTATTGTAAAAAAATAAAATAAAAAATTATACAACGTTAAATTTAATTGATTAATATTTTTCCATCAAATCATTTAGTTAATCATTAATAAATTAATTAATCAACCTAATATAATTTAAAAATATAGTTACACATTTTTAATAAGATGTGTAATTGTAGTTTAAATCATTTTAACAATGTTGAGGCTAAAGAGAAGTTAATTATTCTTTAATGTACTAATGAAACCAAGATTAATGGATTCAAACATCATAGACGATACTATAAAGCATAATAACAAAATTAAACATACTTGTTTAATATCATCTTATTGGATCTTAAGGTTTTTGATATTAGTTTCAATATTAACAAATCATGTTTATGTTGTTAACAAAATATTTTTAAATATTAAATTTGATTACTGATATGATTGAAGTATTCGGGACTTGTTATGATTTAAAAAGAGTAAAAAATATATTTTTTATAGATTGGACAATGTATTTAATATGGACATATCAATGGACCATATGAATGCCACTTTTCAAATTAGCTTTCAGCTATGGTACGAATGTACTATATGCGCATATGGTCGTACGTCGACTGCTGATAACTTTTTTTACATTGTTTTAAAATTTTATTAAACGGTTTTTTTGTATTAAATGTACCTTAATGATCATTTGAACTAAAAAAACTTATATTAATATGGATTAACCTTATTGAAGGTAATAATTCAATCATTGATTATTAATTTCCTTTTTGAATTCATTCTGTATGATTTATGTATTTTTTTGATTTTTAAATTATAAAAAAAGGTTTTTAGATTTTCAAACCTTATTTTTGTCTTGACTTATGTTTTGAAAGATAAGAAGCGATTGAGATTGAGGGAAGATTATGTGTGAGTATTGGAAAAATATTTTGTAAGGATTTTAATGTGAGCATTTAGGAAAATACCATGATTTAATTATTAATTAAAAAATTTTATTATTGTAATCATTAAATTGATTAATAAAAGCTTAAGTTGTTTATTTATGTAAGTGGATGTAAGTATTTATTAAACAAATCATTATAAATTTCTTGTATTTTATTTTCAATTTATTGTTTAGTTATGTTATTTTCTCTACTAAAGTATTTCATACCCTTTTTCAAATAATCACATTCAATCTTCAACTTATACTTTTAAAATTAAGATATTTTATTCAAAAAATTTTTAAAAATAATAAATAGATGTCTCTTTTTTATTTTTTTATCTCTCAAAAAAGATATAAAAAACAACAAATTATATAAAATGAATAGTCTTTTCCTTTAACATTGTAATAAGGTGGCAAAATTTAAACCCTAAATTCATTCACTTTAAAAAAATTAAATGATTAATTAAATTATTGTAATTAAGAGTGAGCATGGAGCGATTTTTACAAAAATTTAAAACCAAATTAAATAAACAAAAAAATTGAAACTGAACTAGAGTCATTGAAAATAAAAAAAAAATTGAACTAAGTAAATAAAAATCAAAACCTGACCGGAAACCTTAATAAATTGAAATTTTGAATTGAATATAAAATAATATAATTGAAAAAATTAATATAAAATGATATTTTACATACAATTTTCAATTTTCTGGATCAATTTAAATACTATTTGAATAGAAACTTGAAAACAGAAGCTTTAAATCTTTATAATAAAAAAATTCCATCAAAATTCCACTGGTTTGTTGGTTTATATACCGAATTATTAACATATAGATTTATAATGCCAACCACTTCACAACAATCTCTCCATGCTTTATGCAACTCCAATTAATATTGTTGGAAAAATGGTTGGAACTACCTCTGCCTTTTACCACTAACCCTAAATTAATATTCAATTTGTCTTAGAGTACTCATTTTCAACTAATTTTTCAGGCCCATAAATATACACATATATATATTGCTTTTTTTGTGCTAAAGCTCATGTCCCTGGTAGTCTTTCAGGATTGAAAAGACAAATTACAGGAAAATATGTCTATTTCACTAATTACTTAGCTGATTTGATAAATTATTTATCTTTTTATTTAAAAAATTTTAAATTTTTGTAATAAAAATATTATATTTTATGAATATTTATTATTTTCTAGTAATAACTAAATTAAAAATTTATATATTTCTATTATTATAAATTTATAAATTTATAAATTATAAATCTAAAATTAAATTACTTTACGTAAAGTTAATTCACAAAATACTTATTGAATTGATTTGTAAATTTAAATGAATTAAATATTATTTACCTTAAATTTAATTTATTTATTAAATAAATTAAAATGATATATTTTTGAATAAAACTCCAGGAAATACAAATGTAATATCAAATAACACACATAATTACAAAAAAAATCAAAATGTAAATTTGATTACGTCACGTTTAAAATAATTTACTAGATCACAATAAAATACTATTCATTTAAAATTTTGTTCTTTCAATTGTTGTCTTGGTGTAATAATAATAATAATAATAATAACAATAATAATAATAATACTAATAATAATAATAATAATTATTATTATTATAATACATTAATAGAAATTGTTTTTTGATTGGTCAAAATTGCGGATTAGAAGGGTGGCCTTCACCGCATGGTCCGTAGGACCTCATTAGAGGTCCCAATCAAAAATAAATGCGATTATCTTGTCATTAAAAATTATAGAAAATCACACTATTACCCCTTTTTCTAAAAGTATTTATATTAATGTCCGCCAACAACTTCTTTTTCAATAATTTAGCCTAATATGTTATAATAATATCCCTAAGAAGCTATTAAAAAATAGAAAAAAGGAAATTTTTGATTTTTCCAAAAATTATAAAAACAACAATTTTCCAAAATATTTATAAAAATAATATTTTAAAAATTCTAATTTTAAAAGAAATTAATATATGTTTATTGTAAAAAATAATGGCTGTTTCAGAAAAATTGCTATTTTTATAAAATATTAAAAATCACTTAGTAAAACAAATCTTCCTACAGAAAAATTGAATTAGTGGATCGAAATATCATAAACAATGGGCCTAGGCCCATATTACTTAACTTGATGGGCTTTCTGAGATTTTTACAAAAATACATAAAGCTTTGATTTATTTTACAAAAATACAAAAATACACAATATATGATTTCTTTTAAAAAAAATGAAATTAAAAAAATTATTTTTAAAAATATGAATTTTTAGAAAAATTACAGAAAAAGGTATCATATGCATATAATATATTTAATAGATATTATTTTAATATATAAATATTTGATATATATATTTCGAGTATTTAATATTAAAATTTTAAATTATTATTTTTTAATAGAATAATATACCTTTTATATTTTAATAATTTTTAATTTCAAAATATATTCTTATAGGAAATAATATATTATATAGTAAAAAAATAAAAAAATAAAAAATTATATTTTTGAAAATAAAAACAAGTTAAAGAATAATTTTTTTAAAAAAAGAAATACTTTGCAGGGTATTTTTGCGAAAGTCCAAATTTCACAAAAATATTCTGCACAAAAAAATTATAAAAATATTGTACTTTTTCACGAATTAAAAAAAAAATTTAAACAATTTTATAAAAATAAAATTTTTAAAATTTAACTTTAAATCTATTTAATATTTATTTTGGACTTACATATATTGCAAATAAATTTTCGTCGACTAATATTATTAAAAATAATTCTTCAAATTTATACTTTATTTTGAAGAATAAAATATTTTATTATTAAATTTATGTGTCATGCATTTAATTTTGCTTTTGCAATAAGAAAATTTTAATATTTAGTTTAATTTATTATGAAATAAGTTAATTGACCATAATAAAAACTTATTTTAATAAAATAAAGGGGTTTTTTTACAAATTTTTGAAATACAAAAATATGAATTTTTTAAAAATATTATACATATATAATATATATAATAAATACTAAAAAAATATCATTTTAATATATATTAGTATTTGAAATGTATATTTTAAGTATTTCATGTCAAAATTTTAAATTATAATTTTTTAATATTAATTTAAAATAACATATCTTTTATATTTAATAATTTTTATTTTTTATTTTTATAAAAAATAATGTATTGTATATTAAAAAAATTAAAATTAAAAATGAGAAAAACTATATTTTTAAAATAAAAAAAGTTAAAAAATCACCTTTACAAACACTTTACATGATTCCTGGAAAAATAAAATTTATTTCCCAAAACTACATATTTGTCTAATTAACTCGTAACAAAGACCTTTTGTCCTGTGAATTAATATATATTCAATATATAATTTTTTAATTTTATTTTATTAATATATATTTTTAAAAGATATTTTTAAAATGAAAATTTTTATTTAAAATAAATTTTTTTGTATTTATTTCTAAGGTTCTTTTTTTTTTAGTTTTCTCTTTGAATATTTTTTAACTCATTATTTTCTCTCAATCAATTTATTTTTTCTTAATTTAAATATCATAATATTCAATTACATTTAATTTCAATATCCATACAATACATTAATTCAAAATAATATTAACAATAAATCATAGATCTCAATTATATGTCTCTTCTATTTAAGAAAAAATAATACTGAAAAAATAAATATTAAATTTACTTTAAATATGTATACTTCAAATATAATTGAATTGAAAAATTCAAGTAAAATAAAATATAAATATTATATATATATAATAATTATAAAATTATATAATAATGAATATTTTCAATATATATATGTCCAATATCAAACAATAAAAATTTCATAATTATTACTTCTAATTATATATTATTTTGTATTCGTATTGTATATTATGTATATTCAAAACGTATTGGTATATATTATAAAAATTTATAGATTAATTTTAATTTAAAATTAAATTATTTTTTCTTAAAATTCATACTAAAATAACTCAGAATACGTCTACCTATTTAAAAATTAGATACATATTTTAGTTAATCTAAAAAAATAAAAAATACATCTAACTTTTGTAATGTGATTAACTATAATATTATATATTTTATAATTGAATTTAATTTTAAGATTATAAAATGATCTAAATAAATGAATAATACATAGTAAATAAAATTTAAAAACATGTAAAATATATATATCTTTTTAAATGTAAAATTATATTAAATAATATATTTTTTATTAATAATATGATTATTAATAATTAACTCATATTGAGTATTTATATAATATGTCATACCCTATCCCGGTATAATATGCTCTCGTAGAATAGTTAATAATCCTTTAAATACGAAAATCATTAAATATTCTACAAAGAATCTATACTTATTTTTTAACTGTGGTACAATGGCGTTTATAGTCATGGTAATACCAAAATGAAAAAAAATGCATTCTCATAATATCATAAAACCATCATTGATTAAATAGAAACTGTATATTTAACTATGCATAATTAGGTGGTCTTGACAATACATGCAACCCAAAAATACATCACATAAGTCTTATTGCCACTAAGATTAATATAATCAGTTGCATATAAACAAGCACACAATGAAGTATGTTATATTGCTCCTAAACTGCTTCAAGATGGAGATTCTTTAGAATCACAACCTCCTCTGACTATAGATCGATCAGCCTAAGTTCTCGCCCAAAGGTCCTGGTCCTGCATTTATCAAATGATAAACGCTAAGTATAAAACTCAATGATGCTATAAAATGAGTGAAAGACATAACCAATATCATAAATATCAAATTAAGGTTAAACCATAGTAACCCAATATTTAGCAGCATAACTGTATCATATTGTACCGTTTTTGCATCTCTCATTAGCTATTATCATCAACACATACAACATATCGTACAATGATAGAAAAAATACTATAAAAGAATACATTGTAACTTTTCCTGTATTAAATATTTCTCTGTACTTTATTACTCTGTATACATCTCTATATAAGCACAATTGTAGTGCATTTATCATTCTATTTTATGTACTTTCATGATAAATGAATGATAATGTATGTCTGTGAGAATGCATTCATGCTTTGCATTCTCCTTCTGATTTTCCTGTAACATTTCATTTCTTTTTTATATGATTGTATACAATCCTGTACTGGGTCCATTTCTCTGTGTACTGGTACTGTATCATTCTCTGGTTCTCGTAGCAACATAACATTTCTATATAGTTCATTATAAGAACCTATACTGTATGATTCCATTAAGGGAATCGATAATAACTGTATGACTCAGTACGTTTTCATTGAACATTGTTCTATATATCACTTTCTTTTCTCCCTTATATCCTCTATATGATATGTCATGAATTTATCTTTCTGTATGAATGATTCGTGATATGATGCATAAATGATGCTTTAATGATCTTATACAATAATGATGATGTAATACCATTCATAATGTAAGCTCATTACTTTGCTTTCACAAGCAATCAACTGAGAAAATATCATTTTAAGACCCTATACGGGTTCATAACAGGAATAACATAAACATTTAAACATAGGAACATCATTTCAAGACCTTAGACAAGGTCATGAAATAAAAAGCACAAACCTGCTATCACTTTACCCTTATCAATAGCTTGTGGATAATTATGAGTCTCGTCTGTTAAACCTGTAACATTTTCATTTTACATCCATTCAGTAAAATCATTCACCTATTGTTCTTGGTTTAGCATCTAAAGTAATCCATATTCAATCACATTTTCAACAATCTCAAGAAATACATGCTTTTGCTCCTTAAAAGAATAAAACCCAATCCAACAAATTAAATTCAATCTACCAACATCTATAATCATCTTTTTTATTAATCTTTAAGCACTTTAAACTCTAAAAGCACCATTAATCCTTATTGATACACTTCCTGCAATAGTTACAATAGTAAATGTTAAAGTTACAAGCTAAAACTTACACCAATTCCACACATTACAATAAAAACTCAATCGGTTAAACACAAACATCAATTTTAGCAACTTATCGCTTCTATCTCTTATCAAACACTCTAATTATGTTATGTACATACCTATCATACACAAATCACTTTTGTTAATTAAAGAAATAGATATAAAGAAATAGAAAACAATTATAAAACTTATAAAATCCAAAAGAAACATAGGAGTTAAAACGTACATAAGATCTTACCTTGAAATGACATGTTTCTTCAATCAGAATACAAAGAAAAGAAAAGGAAATAAAGGTTTTGTGTTTTAGGAGGGAGAACATTTGCAAAGACTAACCTAATTTTGCCTTTAAAATGTCAATTTTAAGTCGCGTACAGCTGTACAATACCATGTACACCTGTACGACCTAAAAAACACCAATTCCAATCTATGCCGAAATGAAGGTACAACCGTACCACCAAATTGGTACGCTTGTACGCTCTAAAAAATTTCAAAACATATTTTACGTCGAAGCGATTGTACGACCGTACCATCCATTTGGTATGCCCGCACCAAAGCTACTACCAAATTTGGCATGTGATACGATCAAACAATACGGTTGTACAACTCAAAACACAATTAATGATACGCCCATACGCGAACTCATACGCCCGTACCAATATGTTTTTCATCATTCCTATCATTTAACTTGCATTTACCTATTTAAAATCCCATTATATCATATAACAACATCATACTAACATATTATAATATAACTTTACACATATAACTATCATCATAGAACTTCATTCAAGTCATTCAATGAAAACACACTTTACTTACTTCTCAATACATACTAATTCATTCAACGCACGTATTCTCAATTAGCATCTTTCATACATATTCAACTTTATAATCATCCTTTCATCTTCTTCTATTATTTGCTCTATAAATTCTTTATCATATGGAATTCCTCCATTCATAAGGCACTTATTATCATAATCAACAAGTTAACACATACATGCATCATATCTAATTCATGCATTTCATGCTTCTATCTAATTCATGCATTTCATGCTTCCATCAAACATTCACTGTAACATATTCATAAAATAAATGCATATGAAAATGCTGTGTAAGTCAGGATATGACATAATATTTTAATATATTTGATTAAATATATAATAATTTTTATAGAGGTTATTCTTTTATAATTTTTTAAAAAGAAATGATCAATTTTGTGGAGACTATCTGAAGTTTGATTATTAAAAGAAGAGTCTGAAGAAAGTGCAATTGGAGACGAGTAATGTGTATTAATATTCATTTCATGTATAATTTATCGTAATTAATTGTAATATAAGAGTAATTTTCATATAATAATACTATAATTGAATATAAATTATGTTTCCTATTCTTAGAACATTTATTATCGTCATGATATAAAAAACATATTAACTTAGTGGACTCACTATTATTGAAAGGAAAGCCACAGAAACATATAAATAGCAGCAATCTCTATTACATCAACCTATGAATTTTGTTACACGAACAGGCAATAATCAACCCACTAAATTAACACTTGAAATTGACCCCCCAGACAATGGACAACGTACAAGCAAAGTATATTCAAGGACTCCTCCAATCTTGACTTAGTTTAATAGAGAAATTGATCACTGTATGATATAACTATCTATCTATATATATATATATATATGGAATCAGGTCCTGGAATCTAATTCCATGATGGTGCTGAGATTCATTGGGTTCATATACTTGGAAGAGCCCGTCAAAATGTTCTGAACAATGATTCTGTTTGCCCTTTCTGTTGGATGGAAGGGATCCCAAAATGCATAGATGTCTCGGTTAGGGCACAAGTTTGACAGAGGTGTGCATAGTCCTAGTCCATTGTACGGCCCTTGCCCACAGCAAGCTATCTTTGATGTAACAAATCCTGTCATCAATATCAAAAAAATTAGTTACTTTTAATCAGGAAATTAATACCAACAATTTGAATAATGTTTAATAATTATTACATTTTTCATTTTTAATTTGATTTGTTAGAAAAATGGAATTTTCGGATATGAAAAAGAGTTGAAACAAATCAAACATTGATAGAAGGGCAAGTCGATATAGGTATTTACTGTAAATGGTCCCATGGATTTCTCCATTTAATGCCCTTTTGCTTTCTTGTCTCCATAGCAAGTCTCTACTGTTATGTACAGTAATGATGGGTCCAAGAATTTAAATACTAAAAAAGAGTACTATCATGATTACGTATTTCATTAACGATGATGATATCTCTTATTGAAGAAAAAATTGATAACGTACCGTAAGCTTGAGGATTGCTGATAAAATCCATGTTCATTGCAAATGCATTTGCAGATGTGAAAACGTCCGATCCAATCTGGCTGTTAACTTCATTTATCATTTGCACAAGCTGTGGGTTGAACAAACCGGCTGCTCTTTGCAATTCAACTGAACATTCTCCATTTCTACTTCTCATTGCCAATTCTGCTGGAACACACCCCAATGGTCCTGTCCCCGTTACCAGAACTCTGCGGGCACCCAACTCGTATACTCTCTGCATTCAATCATGCACCAAAAAAACGTCACTTAATTTATGTATATTCATGTTCTAAATTCTATGAATATTCGTTTAGATGAAAGGTTCATAATGATTGGAAATGAATTGGTTTAACAATATTAATAACATGATGTGATTTGACAGGTTTTGCCAAGTAAATTGGATTCAACTGTGTAGCCTATGGAAAAGATAAAACACTGATGATGCATGCATGTTTTGCAATGTATACGGATATGATTAAGCAAGGAATTTAATGAGAAAGGTTCTTGATATATCACACAGCAAAAGTTTATTATCTGTCACCTTAATGTTCATCATAAATATGCGTCCCCACGTCCTTTTATTATTTCCTACTAATTTCCAGGTCAAATTGCTACAATAAATACTAATGCAGACTGTTAGGATTCATATTAATATGATAATTTAGTCTAAATAAATATGATGATAAATGATGAATAAAAAAATAATATTTGAATGGATTAACATATAAAGATGGATGAGATGAGTTATGAAAACATACGAGTAGAACTTTTCGATACTCAGAGATGAGATAAACCACGTAATCTGGCAAATCGTATTGGCGTGATCTGGCAGAGAAAGGCACCAAGTAGTAGTTGTTGACGAAGTCGTTACCCCCAAGAGTCATGAGGACAAGTGCTCCATTCACCAGTCTTTGTGTGTCTTCAGGTCCAATTAGGGAACTAAGCCTTTGCTGGTATTGCTGGAAAAATTCCAACTGTCTGTAGATTCGGATGATGTTTATCTGCAATCATTAGGGGTTAATCAGCAATTAAATACATAATTAAAACCATTGACAACACTTACCTAACTATCATTCTCCATGTTGATTTTGTCTTGTCATTATTAACAAAACGTGTTTCCATGCAAGTTACTTTTGTCCAACAAAAGCTTCTTAATAACCACTGCTACCCATATGGAATTTAAGTTATTTAAGACGTACAAATTGAATTCCAGTATCGTTGAGTATTCCGATTCCGGCGGAAGCAAAGTTGGCACCGACAAGTAGCCGCTCTCCGTTGAGCTCTGGGCTCAAGTATGGCAAAGTAGGTTCTGAGCCAATTGCCTCACCTTGACGGCAAACATACAAATCATCAACAGGAAGTATGAAAATTGATGAAACCGTTTACAGTCATACTAATATAGAAAAATGTAGCTGAAGATAAGCATAAAATGGAAAGCATACTGATAAGATCGGGAATGTTGAGGCCGTTAGAGAAACGACCCGTGGGTCGATGAGTAGGATAATCAATGCCATAAGGCGGAGAATCGGCTCGGGCGGTGGTGGCAAGATAGTTGTTGTTGCCATTATCAACCAAAGAGTCACCAAAAACAAAAAAAGCCCTAGCTTCTGCTAAACGAGCAACACTTGCCAACGTTGAAACAAGCAGTAAAACTACCATGAAACTTGAAGACATGCCCATGTTGGGAATATTTTCCAGAAACAATTAGCAAGAAGAGATTTCAGAATTCTATGGTTTTGAAGGATATTGGGTAGTAGCTTCTTGTTAGATAACAGTAAACTGTTGGGATGTTTCGAGTCAGTGAAGGAAGCGAAGGTGGATGACTATATATATATTTATGTTTATACACATACTCATATATAATATATATATATATATAAATATATATTTATCATCCAAACATGTACCGATTATCACTGCATTAATGGCGTTGTTCTACCACCAAAGGGTTTGACAGATAAGGCCGGCCATAACGAAGCTACCTAGCTTTATGCGCCACCCCAGTACATTTAGTTCTGTAAATTTCTCTCTATGGCGAGTTATTTAATTACGTGAAGCAGGACCTGCACTTTGCCATCTGGTGGAGGGTTTGGAGGATGATCCAATATATATGTATGTATGTATATATATACATACATATATATATATATATATATATATGATTATAAGTAACTATTGTTCATATGTAAATACATGAATGACGAAAATTCTTGGTTAAATACATTATAAAAATGTACTTTGATATTGATTAATATGAAGGTCCTATAGTTTCATTTCCACCTCATATTCTTTTTCATGTTGCGGTGCATGTGTTGCGTTGTATGTCTTTATCTGATTTAAACTTATTATAATATTTAGATTTATTTCAAAATAAAAAAAATAAATTATTACTTTTTAGTATTTCATTTTCATTTTTGTTATTATTCAGTTCAATTTGACTTTTTTTTTAATAAAATTTGGATAAGTGAAAATATATTATTATTATTATCATCATTATCATTTAAATTTAATATTAAAAACCAATAAATATGATTATTGATCCAACGTCTTGGAAAATACACATCAAATATTACTTCCATGTATAAGATTCAAAGTTATTGAGATAATTTATTTGAATGGTGAATTCATTATGAGAAAATGTTATAATACAAAGTGTAGAATCCAAAATATTAATCTAAAATTGAAATATTAATTATGTTGTTGTAGCATTATTTATCTATAATATATTAATACCACGAAATAGGATATAAATAAAAAAAATATGCATTTACTTCTCTCTATAAAGATAATATAAAAAATTGATAACAAAAGAATTCAAATTTAATCTGAAAAATAACTTTTATATTTAAATTATATTATAAAAATAAATTGATAAAAAATAATTCAATTTCAATCTATACACTAACTTTTATATACTTAAATTTTTATAAAAATTAAATTAACAAATAGATAATTTAATTTCACTCTAAGTAATAACTTTTATATATTTATTATATTAAAAAGTTATTTTTTAGTTAATATGAAATATGATTAATAATGAATCAAATATATTTCTTATATTTTTTTAATTAAAATTTTAATAATGAATAAAAACAATTGATGATAGAAGAGTAATTTATAAAGATAAATTATATTTTAGGTCATAAACACTTTGATGTTATATCAAAAGATTATTTAGATAGTTAGATAAGGTTAATGAATGATATATATATTTAATAAAAAGTTAATTAAAATATTAATTTTTATTTAAATGATTAAATATTAAAATAATAACAATAAATTTTATAATTAATATATAATATTTTTTGACAGAAATAAAAATCATTAAAATTTAAATAATTGTAAATTCACAAAATATCATAGCACAACTTTTTATTTAATATAAAAAAAAGTTATAATTAATATTTAGGAGAAGAATTTAGTAAAATAGTGGGAAGAATGCATTAAATTAAGATGAAGACATTATTATGATCAATGATTTGTCAAGAGAAACTTATTGAAAATTTAGATGAAGAAACTTTCCATAAGAAGAAAATAGGATGGTGATGGATTAATGGCTGCCTTCATACTTTGTTTTCATTTATCCATAATTACTATCCAAATTCTTCTTATTACGACCACACCCCATCACCATCACCATCACCATTCTTTTAATTAAATTTCATCATTTAATTAATATATATCCATAATCTTCTATTTTCATGTAATATTGCTTTGTTAGATTTTCACTTGTTATGAAAGATTCTTCATTGTTGCTTCCGTAACAGTTTGAATCGTATTTCAATCCTAGCATGACTGATAATTGATCATCATTTTAATAAACTATTACCTCACTAACTAGTAGTTAATCTCTCATGAAAATTAATTAAAATCTAAAAAATATTTAACTCGTATGAATCAAATTTATTATTTAAAATAATGAGTTTTATAATTAATATTGTCACGCATATTTAAATTATTTTAAGTATGATAATTACGTTAGTTTAATTGATGTTTGCATTATAAGAATGTAGCTAATACTAATTATATGATAATTAATATAATTATTATATTAAAATTAATTATTTATATTATAAAATTAACATTGAATTCATAAGGTTACATAATTTATGGAATTTATTAAATTATTCTAAATTCTGGTTATTTATTTTAGTAAGATTAAAATTTTCAATCATTTTTAATATTTATATTAAACTCTTTTTTCATCGTTGGATTAACACAAACCAAGTAAAAAATCAAATTAAATTTACTTCATATCTTAAATTTTTAAATTTTAAATTTTAATGAAAAATTCAAAATAATTGAAACATAAATCAAAGCTAACTCACATTAATATTTGCTTTTTTATTTTTAATTTATAAAATTTAAAATAAATAATTTTTAATTTAATTCAATTTTAATTGATTCGAAAAGTGCATTGAGGAATACTGTCCTTATATATTGTTTTTCTCACTTCTTTTTACGCAACCATCATAAAAATAAAAACAATTAAAGAAAACATGGCAATATTAATAAAAAAACCATATAAACATATCTTATAATATAATTTAATCATTAATTTCCTAAAATTATGATAGAATGATCAATTATTTATTAAAATTACATTACTAATTTTATAAGTATTCTTTCAAATTGATTTCCTTTTTAATAAAAAATATTTTATTTATATTATATTTTGATTCATCATTTTATGTGATTATAAAATATGAGTTTCAATATCTTTTCAAAAAATCTAAAATATAATTATAAAATACAGAGAATATCAGCCTCTTTTTTTCAAAATTATGTTACATGTTTTTAATAATATTTTATAATATATTATCTCATCTAATATAATAATAGATGATATTATATTATTAATCGATTATATTAATATAATTAAATTATATATTTTTGAAAAAGAATTTATCACAAATAAAATCAACTCCTATATGATGGAAAATATATTCAAATTGGAGCACAAACCTTGACTTATATTGTTAATAATTTACTAAAAATATATATAATTTTTCCTATATTTCCTACCATATATTTCTTTTGTTCATCTTCAATAAATTTAATCCATATAAAAAATAATAATTACAATTACATAATTACATAATTTAATAATTTTAAATTATTCTTAAATCATATTTCATAATTTTAAATTTTAAATTTAACAATTACATATAGTAACCTTTATAGTTAAAAGGATCTAAAATTTAATATCTATAAATCTTATTTATTAAATAAAAATATTTTAATATAAGATAGATATGAATCTATACGATAGCCTAAACTATTGGATGAAAGTTAAAGATTAAAAAATTTGATATAGTAATATACTAAAAATACCCTTTTGTGAAATTTCAGGCTATTTTAAGTTTTAGGATAATAAATTTGAAATATTAATAAAAATAAGGTTATATTGAATAAAAATAAATGATTACTTTTAAATAAATAATTATTTGGAAAATGAAGTATCAGCCATATTTTTAACTGCCATAAATGTCAGCTCCCACAATTGGGTGCAACAACCTAGTGCCATGTTTTAATTAACATATTTCCAGTATTTATTTTTTAGAAAATATTTATTTCTTAAAAAATAAATAATAAAAAGATTGGGTGTAATAAATAGTTGCTTTTTTCCTATATTATTGTAATATTATGAGAGATTTTAGTATTTTATTGTTTAAATAAAAAACAAAAAAACAAAAAGAAGTTTGAGAGAGTTTGAGTGGAAGGGGGAGAAGAACGTATAGAATTGAAGAGCCTGAAAAATGTGGGTAGTAGGAATTAATAAAATGTCGAGATATGGTTTGGAAATTTAATAGAGATTGGACAGTTGGGTTGAGTTGCTTCTTCTGTCACGTTGTCTTTGTTTATTTCATTACTATTTTTTTTCATTACCTTTCTTGTTGAAGTAGCTGGCCCTATTAATTCTCTTACAGCTCACTGTTTTTTCTCTACTATATATATATATATATATATATATATATATATACTTTGATCTAAAAAAAAATTACATAAGATGTATTCATAGTTACTTAAGATTACATAAATAATTTATACTATCATTATTTCATTGTAGTTCTAAACTCACCGTATTAGCCATCCAATCTTTTACCTTTTATGATCATATTTTATTTTTTGAATTATTTGGACAAATATTTTAATAAATTTAATCTAGCAGATTGCACAGCTTAATCTTAATTATTTTTCTGGTTTATGTGTTAGATATTTCTATAAATTTATTTTTTTGATTTTTTGGAAATTTTATTTTCTTGTTAATTAGATAATTAATTAATTAATCATGCTCAAGAGTTAAAAAGAAGATTTAAAGTCAATATTAATTCATACTTAATGAATTATAAATGAATATAATGAAGTATGTATAAAGAGAAGAAGTTAATCCATCAATTAAATCAATTTCAGAAATTAAAAATAAACTATAAATGTCTTAAATTTGATCATATTAATAATGGACATAAGTGTTTCCACTTATAAATGAGCCTTTTATGTCTTATTTGTCTTGGTTTTTTTAAGAATAATACTATACTACTTTGTTGGACTCAATTTTTTCAAAAATTTATTTTATTTATTAATGATTTTTGTATGAAACCTTAAAATTCATTAAAATCAAACATATTAACTTAATTTTGGTTATTTTAAAAAGATTTACACATGAGAACTTTCAAATTCATACATATATCATAAACTACCAAATACTTTCTCATATTTTAAAACTATAGTATTAAATTTTGATAGAAAAAATAAGAAAATAATTAATAATATTATAGAACATAAAAGACCCTTTATTCTATAATTAATGTTTTAATTCCACTAACAAGTACAATTGGGAAAAAAATTAAATTAAGCAACATTGAAATATCAAAAACACAGGAAATATTACATTTCAATAATTAAATATTCACCTAAACATAAACGAATATTCCAAATTTTAAAGGACTTCACTGAAATACAATACCTAATATTTAATCCCCCCTAATACAGCCCTTTCCCTCATTAAATTCATTACATCAACCTTTAAATCTTAAAAATTTGACTCGATTCAATAACGTTGGTGTTACGAATTTTTTCAAAATTAATTTATGTTAGAAAATACACGTACTTTAATCTTCTAGTATATTAAACTTATACGAGTGTTCAGATCTACCTACTCGTTACTGTTGTGAATAATTATATATATATGTAGAGCGAGGAAAACTGGTATTATGCATTTCTGGTGGGGGTGGGGGTCTTACGAAAGGAGATGGCAAATGATAATAGTGAGAATGGGGAAGCTTGAAGCTTTCCCTTTCGGGACAGCCTGTAGAAGTTGACAGCTTACCGGGGAAACAGTTCGCCATTAATCAAACTTACTTAGCTTCTCTGTGGCCTTTCTTGTTTCTTCGTACTTCATCGCATTTTAACTATTTACTCTCTTCATGTTCCCCTGTGCTGTGCTCATTGAATGAACCAATATATAATAATAATAATAATAATTTACTTTTTCATTTTTTAAAATCAAAATCATATCAGATTTATATTCTCATATATCAATCATATCAATAAATTTTCAACTAAATAGCGTTGACGTTTTAAATGCATTTTCTATTTTAAACATGTTTCGTACAATTTTAGATATCTTACGGTATGTTAAAAAAATTTTATAAAAAAATCATAATTTTTAATTTCCTTTATTAATTTCAAAAAGTTTTTGTCAGTCAACTTCTTAGTATTTTAATAATTTAAAATTTCAATATATATTTATTATAATAACAGTGAAATTATGGTGTAAAATATAAATTACATAAAATACGATTAAGGACTTATTTAAATTACTTTATTTAAAATAAATATATATTGTTTTTTAATGTATGAATATTTAATATTGATATTCATAAAATATTATATGCATATGATTTGAATTTAAAACAAGCTTTAAAATCACCATGGAAATTAAATTTAAAATAAAACAAGTTGGATCGAGTCTAATATTTAATTGATTGAATTAGATCATATTTATTTTATTTTTTTTAAAACTAAACATATTCAAATTAAATTACAGATTTTTATGAATCAAAATATGATATAGCATCTTAGTCAGTATATTCACCAAACTGAATTCTAATTAAATATCATTGATTGAGTTTTTCCAAAGGAAATTATTGGTTATTGGTAAAACAAAAAAAGGTAATTTTAAATTTTTACAAAAGTAATAATTTTTTAATATTAAAACTATTATTATTTTATATACAATTAGATAAATTTAATTTTTATAAATTAAAATTAAAATTAAAATTATTTATTTTTTATATTTATTTTTGTTTTAAAATTTGATTTTTATAATTAAAAAATTATTTGTTTTCTATAAAATTAAATTAAAATTAATTTTTATAAAATAAAACTATTATTATTTATATTTATTTTATTTTATATAAAATTAGATAAAAAAGTATTTTTATAAATAATTTTTAAAGTTAAAACTATTAATATTTTATTAAAAAATTAGATAAATATTAATTTTTATAAATTGAAATTATAACTATTTTATTTTTATATTTGTTTTAGATAAGGAAAAGTTAGTATTTATATTTAATTTTAAATAAAAGTTTTTAGATAAAAAAATTAAAATTTATATGCTATTAGGTTAAAAAGTTAATTTTTATAAAAATTGAAAAGGTGAATAAATTTGTATTTTCACATATCTCTTTTCCTTTTTAGTATAATATGATGTATGTTTTTGGAAAATTTTTTTTTCTATTTATTATTTATTATTTAAAATTTTAATAATTAAATATTAAATTTTATTTTATAAATCTTTTTAAAAAATAATTCTGGTCGACTAATAACATTTTTTCAGGTGATTGGTTGTTACACCCATAGTTGAGGCCCTAGTAGTTGTACGATAGTATACGGATAGAGGTCTGTATGCATATGAGTTTTGCGATATGATGATGACATGTATATATGTATGTATGTATGTATGCCTGTATATGTGGATGTATGATTTTGATTATGATGATGCATGTGATGTTGTTGCCTTATTGGGAAACGTGACTTCTCGGTTGGATGAGGGACAGTGATTTTGATGTGTCTAGGTTGGTTTTGGAGTGGTTTTAGCAGGTTCCGAGGGAGTTAGAGGCTTTGACTTAGGCATGTCCTGATTTTAAGCATGCGGTACGGGCGTACGGATATCCGTACGGGCATACTAGGCATGAGGAATAGAAGGTATTGAGGTCCTGGAGACGGTACGGGCGCACCAAGGAGCTGTACGGCCGTATCGTTGCTCGCAGGAAAATGGGTTTGTCAGGAACTTTAGGTCGTACGGGCGTACCAAAGTTTGGTACGGGCGTACGACAGCTCGCAGGAAATCAGGGTATCAGGACTTTAAGTTTGGTACGAGCGTACAGGAGTTTGGTACGGGCGTATGCGACTTAAAACACCATTTTTAAGAAGATAAATTTAGACTTTTCTTTGACTTTCTTCCTTATTTCTGCTCCTAACCCTTTCCAATGTCCCTAAACCCCTAGAGTTCATCTTCCTTCAAGGGATTAAGCATATCAGAGTTGATTTCGCAAGGCTACAAGCAGAGAGGAGTGAGGAGCCACTAGCAGCTTTACTTCTAACAGGTTAGTTCTAGTTTGTATTGAGTTGCTCTTTGCTTCTTTTATTATTTTAAGCCAAGTAAGGCTTAGGAAATGATGTTTAGGGATTGAATTCTTGTATTTGTCTATTGCTTTGAGATGTGAGCTTGTTTTATTGATTATGTAAGCCATTCCTCCGTATTATGTTGTATTGAACATTGCTTATTGGCATACACATAATAGGAGGGTTGAGAATACTGAGAGAAAATGAGGAAAAGGTATGCTGGATCATATATTACAGGATTCCATAATGGAATCATATGTTATGTTGCCTCATACAGGAGTTGAGTCTTGAGACATAGTCTAAAAAGGGGCCTACGGGCCGTGTTACACCCACGTTAGAGACCCTAGGAGTACGTGTCTAGATACGTATCTAGGGATGTATATGACTGTGTAGATGTACGTCTTGTTAGGAGACTGTATGTGATTGACTGCTGAAATGATGTTTGTTATGCATGTGATGATGGTTTTGATTTTAGGAGTGGATGTGAATCGTTTTGGCTTGGAATGCATGAAGTGCATATGTATATGCATGTATTATTGTGATTGATTGTGTGTCGTTGCCTTGTTGGGAAGCGTGTCTTCTCGGTTGGACGAGGGATGACTTGTATTTGCGCTTAGGTTTGTGTTTGGAAGTGTCTTTTAGGTTGATTTGAGTGTTGGACAGGTTACGGGCGAGTTAGGCTTGCCAAATAGGCAAGT